>VZRW01013288.1:65449-129144 GCA_013398125.1 Aegotheles bennettii
AACCCTCTGGTGTGTCAGCCAGCCCTCCCGGTTTTGCATCATCAGCAAACTTGCTGAGGGTACACTCTGTTCCCTCATCCAGGTTGTTGATGAAAATATTGAATAGTACAGGTCCCAGTACTGACCCCTGAGGCACTCCACTAGTCACAGCCCTCCAACTGGATTCCATCCCACTGACCACAACTCTCTGACTTCTTCTTTTCAACCAGTTCACAATCCACCTCTCTACCCGATCCTCCAGACCACGCTTCCTCAGTTTAGCTGCAAGGATGCTGTGGGAGACAGTGTCAAATGCCTTACTGAAATCAAGATAAACCACATCTACTGCTCTACCATCATCTATCCACTTAGTTACCTCCTCATAGAAGGCTATAAGGTTGGTCAAACATGACTTCCCTTTGGTAAAACCATGTTAACTGCTCCTGATGAGCCTCTTATACTTGATATGCCTAAGACAGTGCCAAGGATAAGTTGTTCCATCACCTTTCCAGGGACAGAGGTGAGGCTGACTGGTCTGTAGCTACCCGGGTCCAACAAAATCAAACAGAGATATGCAATACTGGACTAATATATATTAACAACTTCTTGCCTTTCTACATATAACTTTAAGATGTTACAATTCCTACAACTTGCATGCTTTCACCAAACTACAGCATGGGTGTATCTCAAGTATTCAGAGATATGTTTATTGTGTACCCAAATACCTACCAGTTTCAATTAGGATATGAGTATGCATGCACTAAGTTTCATACTGCTTTACATGGAACCTCATTATTTCATTAAAACAGTCTGGTTAATTAATCCATGTCCTTTAGTCAAATAAATTAATACTGTATAATAAATTACACTACTGCAATCTAATTCCTGGTAAAAATTCTCTACAATGTACAAATCAAATATGCTCAAAGAGGTTACAAGTTATGAGCAAATTGTGGAAAGGCAGTCAAGTCCTCAGTTTTGTGCAATTTTTTTTTATGAATTGTATTTTCAGTGCCTTGTGTTCTACTGTAACAAATGACAAAGAAATTAGCAGTTGAGGACAATCTAAAAATTAATACAGACTTTCCTCTGTGTTTGAAAACTCTTTAGGGAAAGGCAAATTATCCTTTCCTAGAAATCTGCTATTAGTTTTTCCCAAAAGCAGAATGATAATTTAAAAAAATATCCTGCCAAGAAGAAAACACACATCAGAAAAAATAGATTTGCAGGTTTAATTAATGCTTGATTAGACTGGCTTCTTAAAAATCAAGATTAAGCATATATCTGAGGCTTTTTGTGCAATTAGAATTTAGAAACCTATAATCATAACTATTATATATATGCAAACTGTCTTTGACAAAGGTTTTGCTTTATTGTTTCACTGCAGAAAACCATGAGGGTTTTTTTGCTTTTTTAAAATCTGCAGTAGCAGCTATATCATTTCTAAGTGCATCACCTCATAACTGGACAAGTCACTGTTCTTCCCATAAGACCATAAGCACCATAATGGATGTGATACTGCACAAGCAAGTGTGGAAAAGCCCGATGGCTTTTCTTATCTGAAAGTCAAGAAACCGAACAAAGATTAAGTTTCCAAAGAGAACAGCCGTTCATCACTTTCAGCCAACTTTAAGCTTTGACTCCTATATTTATACAGTTCATTACTTTTCCACAAGAAGCAAAATGTTCTTGTTCCATAGATGAATCAAGCTTTTGAGAACTGAGCAGCACATGTATTAATCATTGCATCCTCTACATTTTTTAAAAGAGAATATGTAATACAAAGGAAGACAACAAGTTTTATTCTCCAAGAAAAAGCAACAGCTCAGCTTCACGACATTAACTTTGACAAATATTCATGAAACCATAACTTACCAGGTCCAAAAAAGGAAATAGCTCATATTTAAATTAATTCATTTTCACAACTATTCTCATTAATCTCTTCTCATGTAGGCTCATATTTTAAACATAAAAGAATTCCTTGCTTCCATTTCCTATACTATTTTAGCTTCATGCTTTCTCAGAACAGCTGTGCCCAACTTCATATTTATGCAAACATTTTCTTCACACTATTTTCCAGCTACTTGTCTGTTAGTTTACAGAAATGCATGTTGTTAGATGTAGAAAGTGCAATTTTTGAAACTACTAGTGAGAGTCAGGATCCTGGTTTTCAATGAATTTCAACTGCAGCTGTGATTTCACCTCCTTAGGTCCCTTCAAAACCAGTTGTTTCACAAAACAGCCAACCTGTTCTTCTCTAGCATCACTTAGTCTGCAAGTTGTTAATTTTAACTTCTGATGGATTTAATATAATCACCAGAATTTCCTTATTACAGAACTTATTGTATAACACAATGTAATTTGCAATTAATGCAATGGAATCTTACATCAGAGTCTAGAAATTAGACCTCCTAGATAGGTTTATATTTCTGTGTATGCCACTGCTTTGCTGCACTGTTTCCTTACATTCTCTGTGGCTCAATTCACTCAATTCTAAAATAAATATTTTTTAAAAGTAATTATAAACAATAAATTATAAGCAATACTTTCTTCAAAGTTTTTTGATACATTTGCACAAAATTTTGAGCGCCCGGACAGAATAATGTAAGCTATCGTCCTGCAGATGTTTAACCTGAACTGTTACACAGTCTTTCAAGAACATCTCTCTTTTCCAGAATGAACTCTTGGTGTTTTCCTCCTTTTGAAAAGTATTTTATTCTTTGCAAATATTTTATGGTCCTTCAGAGCCACTTAGCTTAGGGAAAAACAAGGACATATTTCTTGGCACAAAATTTATGTATCTGACCATGAAAAAGGTGTTTCTCCTAGCAGCATATGCAAATCCGAAAAATATACAGAATTCATTTTGCTTTGCAGAAGTTAGGGAATATCTGAGCTCCTAGAAAACATATTATCACAATAAGAAAACTGTTCCATGTGACAGAATAGCACAATCAGAGCATGGATGAGGTTGACATGCATCCTCTAGCCTCCTGCTCAGAGAAGAGTTAGCAAGAACAGGTTGCTTCAAGGCTGTGTCCAGATGGGCCAGGGATGGATACTCCACAACCTCTCTGGGCAACCTATCCTGGTGTTTGTCCTTGCTAGCAGTAAAAGTGGGGTTTTTTTAATGTTTAAATGGAATTTTCTGTTTTTCAGTCTGTGCCATTGCCTCTTGTCCTGTCACTGGGTATCAGTGGGAAGAGTCTAGCTCTGTCTTCTCTACACCCTCCCTTCATGCATTGCTAAGATCCACCTGTCCCTCCCCTGCTCCAGGATGAACAGTCCCAACTCCCTCAGCCTCTCCTCATATGAGATATTCTCCAAGTCCTTCTGTGTTTCAGTGGCCTTTCCCTGGACTTGTTGCAGTCAGTTGCGTCCTCCCTGTACTGGGCAGCCCAGCTCTGGACATAGCATGTGCCAACATAATGTATTGGTTCCCAAAAAGCAGATCTTCTTAAGTGGTTTGAAATAGTATGGTTATACCTTCATCTATCTTCTTCAAATGAATTTTCATTAAAAGCTTTATCTTTTACCACCCTTTTACAGATGAAACACCTTGTAAAAATCAATGACTGTTTAAGGTGTGGATCAATGGTATAATATGGTATTTAGTCTTTATGTGAGAACATACTGCTCTAATTGGCTTCTCATTTAGTCTTAGGATCTCTTCCTGGCAGGCTTGGCTAATGCAGACTCTCTGTCCTTCGTATTTGTACATTATATTCTTTGACTTTTTGAACATTTTTTTCTCTGCTGTCTCCTCAGTTTTGCTCATTGCATCTAATGCAACAACACTTCAAGGCAATAATGAAAAATATTATTGTGAATTTAGTATTTAACACTTTATCTTAAAATTGTCCTATACTGAAAATTCAGATGGAGTCTATGAGTGTTGTGGGATCAGACTGACAGAAGGCTATTTAACCTTGCAGTAAGGAAAATATTGCTAGGAAAGGATTTCGATAAGAAAGAAGCTGCAAGCTAAAAATATTTAACTCAAAATGTAAAAAAGAATGCACAATAACAACAAAAGACCCTTTAAAAATCCCTAACCATATTCTCAACAATGATGTTGATGATAACCTCAGTAGAGAAAGGAACACAAGTTTCCATCAGTTTAGACTAAACGTGTCTAACACTAACTTTCATTGTGCTCTATTCTCTTCATATATAATACCATGCTGGTCCCACAGACATTCTTCATTCTAAATAAAGGTCCATTTATCTACCAATTTAGTGCAAGACCACCAATATTAAGAACAGTTTACATTTCTTTGGAGAATCTTAGGAAAATCATACACATTTTAAAAAAAGTCCAATTCCACAAGTCCAGAGGAATTCTTCAGGCAGACGATGATACGTGTGTCATGTCAATGTAGAGAAAAAGTCTGAGTTTACTTGCACTTCTCTTATCTAGACCGTATCTCCTGCATAGCCCAAGGGGATGCATAAGCAAATATTTCCTGGGAATGAAACCAGCAGCTCTGCAATAGAACTGATTAAATCCTCTTGCAGCAAGCTGGAAATTTATTTAAAGTCGTTTGCTTCAATTATGGATGCACCTATACTTATTAAGTACCTATAGGAAAAATTATTAAATCCAATGATTTTACAATCATATTAACTATGTGATAGGAAATAATTAATGGAAACCACAAATACTTGTGAAAAGAGTACCGCAGGAAAAGTTACGATTAGCTTCGTAAGTAGCTAATGGATGCTAGCAGCTGCTTAACACTGCATGCACAGGAGCATGCTGGGAAATCCTGAGGAAAGATTTGAAGGAGGGCAACAGCTAGGCAGACATTTGTCAACGAAACTGCACTTTCAGTAAAAGTTCCTCAATTTATGTCTTTCCTCCCCTCAGGCAGTAGAGTTTTGGGTGTAAAGCAAAGGGATCCTTAATAGGTCTCTGATTGAATCAGCAACATTTTCCTTAACCAAGAACAGGTGCTGCATGTTACCTGCTGTGAAGTGTGCCAAAGTATTGGACAAACACTGGGCATATGTTTCATAAATAAACAACAGGCATATAGTAAATATGTTTGCAATATGCTGTAATAACCAGGTACTGAATGAAATATTTCATGATAAAAGTGTTTTTACAGGGCAGGAAAATAAAAGTATTAAAATTTTAAGCTTGACAATAAAAAAAAATCAGATACGACCCCTCCAAATCTCAGGATACCAAATGATGCAGCAACTTTGTCTGAATTTAGGTTTCAAATGCTACCAGACAAATGGCACCACTATCAAGGCAGAAAATTTAAAACAATTACAAGCATCCTGGAGTTGGACTGCTTAAATTTGTTTACTTTAAAAGTCTTCCTGTTATTATCAATATCTATCCACAGAAAGACAGCTACAGCAGGCTATGAAACAGCTGGATAGATTCTTCTTCAGCTCAGTGCTCAACACCAAGCATCTTTTTCGAAAGCATGTGTAGGCAACATTGAAAAGATTTACCTCAGTTCTCCAAAAAACATAAAGTGTACGAAGATGAAATATGAAAAATACTTTTTTTTATATCCTTTCCAGTTTCTGTTACTGGACATCAGTCTAGCTGGAGATTGCAGTAAAAAGAGATATGAAATCCTGCAATATTTAGGAGTCTACTTTTTAAACTGGGGTTAAGACAGGAAAAGCCAGAAAAAATACAATTGGCTTGTGATGTACAGCAGGTCATACAACACTATGAAATGGTCCACATTAGCTCTAAACTGCCACTGTTAGTATAAATATCTTCCTGGCTTGTCTAAAGCATTTTTCCTAAGATGTAAAGCATCCACTTAGGCAACGTGTCTTCTCTTAAATATCCTACTGAAGTTGTCTGTGACTTTTTAAGCAAAATCTGATCCTGTTCACACTTTTCCTCCTGTAACCAGCAAGGTGGATGAGCTAGAGAACCAAGACTGCCTCTTATGGTGGACACTGCTGCAGACCCACTCAGAGATGAGACGACACATCAGTAGTCAAAGAATGACAAACAAAACAGGAAACTGTGCACAGCCTCCACATCCAACCACCAAGTAAGCAGAGAGTGAATGGCAAAGTCAACAGCCCGAACTTTAATGGGATACGGTTATAAAAAGTGTTTCAGATGTTGAATGGTCCCAGGGCAGGAATGGAAATAACTGAAGAGGATTGGCAGGCAACCAGACTGTGAAATCGGATAGGGTTAAAGGATTAGGAATAAGTAAGATAAGCTGAATCAATCAGCAGGTTGGACCCAGGGAGTCAGGAGTATGTTTAAGAACAGACGGATCAGTGGGTGTCTACTCAACCAAAGGAAAGATGCATTGGGCAGAAGCAAAAAGCAGCAGGCACTAAAAGTAGAGAAACCACAAAGGGCTATTAGGCCAGCAACCTGAAAGGGGAGTTGAAGACCTCACTCCTACACCAGGCTATTTGCTATGGTCACACAGAATCAGCTTATTTTCACAAACAGCACAATAACTTATATGATGGCTAACAGGAAAGAAATAATAACCTGTGTGATGCCAACAGAGGAAACTCAGGCTAAGAAATTGGAAGAGCTATGAAAAGGCACTACGAAGTCCCAGTCTCTCACCAAATGAAAACAATGTTAGTGGAAACTGCAGCCTCTCTGTAAGTGGCATCCCTTAACGAAACACAGCTTGCCCTTGCATACACAGACAGTGCTCACGTTCCCACCTTGTATGCTCACAGGCAACATCTTACATACAGCCAAACTGCAACTTCCTTGGATTTAAAAACAACATAGACAAACAAAAATCCATCAATAGCAATTTTTTTCCACATGATAAATGGTGTATAGGAAGACAAACTCAATAGTAACATTGATGTCAAATAAAGCACTGTACTTCCCAATTATACTCTTATTTGAGAGTTTGGGTTGAAATAATACCTTTACTTAAAATGATTAAAACCTCAAGTCAGGATTGTGGTGTTGTATAAATTAACATCATGATTACAGTTATTGAAGAGTTGCCACTATTTAAAAGTATCAGAAGTCTGATGATCTTTCTTTTTCCTTGAGAGAGAACAAGTTTACTACACTATACACAGCTAAAATCTAAAGCACCCAGAGAGTAGCACATCTGTTACAACAGACCTCAATATTTAAATTATCACTTGCAGTATTGAGCAATTAAAACTGCTATGTGTTTCTATTTCAGCTGCCTGTGAGGCAAAAGAGCACCGTCACATGGCATACTGCATCTGCCAAAATGAATAAAAATCTTTACTCATGCTGAGTACGTCTCCACCGGGCTTCAATGGAGTAGGATTTCTTCACCTATACCTTTCTGTGCTCCTTGAGCTTTTTGAGTATTTTTCAGATACTTTATTACCCAATACCTCTCCGTTACACAACACAGAGTTATCAACACCACTGCAGTCTCACTGCAGTTCTTTTCAATATATTGGCACAGACAGATATTAGCTTTGCACCTGGCTCACAGGGGAATTGATGAGATCCTGGCATCAATGTTGTTTAGAAAAGAACTCCAACTGACTCAGCTAAAGGCAAGATTTTAACTAAGGTGTCTAAATGGCTCCCAATTTATGAAGTCCTTACAGTTTAAAAAATCATCTGGATTAAGTGTATCATAAATCCTTCCATAAGTCAGAGAACAATCCTGTTTACTATTTACAAAGGAACCATTAAGAGCTGCAATAGCTGCTCAAGAGCTGCATGAACTAATTAATATTCCCAATGCCTTTGGGAGGGAGATCATTACCTCTATTCATTTCAGCACTGAAAAACAGAAATATGATCTAAGTGACAGCTAGTAATGGTGAAGAATGATTCAAAGAAGACTTTGTGGACAGGCAACTAGAAGACTAGATTTACAAACCATTCCTTATTTTTTATATTTTAGAGACAATAACAAGGTTAGGAAAAAAAATTCCTTTTGGACATAAGTTTCCAAAGGTAGCTCAGATGTTTATATACAAAATCATAGTGTCACTGAAATGTATTATTGTCCTCTGAAGAACCACACAGGTGGTTATTAAGCTGCACTGAAGAGAGTTTACACACATCAGACAGGGACTTCATTCTCCTATTTGCTTCTATAGCTTCATGCAAACACCTGATAGAACATCGAAACTTTTCAGTGAAGTGGTTAAGGTTTATGGTATTCCTGTGATCTCAAATACTATTAAAACCAGAGAAATTCAAAAGGTCAAATTAAAAACTTGGTATTTATTACCAAAATATATGGGGATAGTCTGCACACATCTGAGGAACAAAAATCTTCAGCATACCATTCAGAGGAAATGTTTAATAAAGTTTTGTACACCATATGAGGAAAAGTAAGTTGAAGTTATGCTATGGAGGTGGGGCATTCAGCTTCTCAGCCTGTTGCTGTTTGCAATCAAGTCATTTTTCATTGACTTTCTCACCTGTGGTAGAGATGCCCTTTCATTCACTGAACAGAAGACATTTCCTGGGTGAAGAAGAGCAGGTATAAATATTCTTAGTCATGGTTACTGTTAGAGAAACTATTTCTAGCAGCATAACCAACATTAGTCACAGTTATTCAATTACCTTTGAAGGAAAAATGCAACATAAAATACATGGTATTTAAAAATAGCTCTCTGTTTCAGTGAGATGCACAGTAGGGAGTGAATTTAGCTCACAGATTAACATACCTAAATTTAGACATCTACCTGTGAACTAAGTCCATGGTTTACATGTAAGTGGCTGGTGTCTCTTACTTGTGCTACAGTAAGTCCACCTGGCCTTTAACTATCACTCTGGAAGGCTTGGATCATATCTGTGAGCCCACACAAGTATCTCAGATGTCTCAGATATACCAGAGCAACTCAATGGCTCTAGCTACCTATGGGTGGTGGCAGTGGTGGTCAACTGAATCAAGTTCTGTGTGTTTACAGTCCTGTTATATATTATATTCCTGATCAAAATAGTCAATAGAGAGCTAGACAGACTCTTCCTAGTGAGCTGAACAGTCTGTACGCTTTGCCGGACGGGACTTGGTTGCTTAAGTATTAGCTCTGAATGCTCTTAAAGACAGTCTGGCAGATACAACTGAGGGACTACTGGGTACCTGCATGCTTCTGGATAGCAACTAGAAGCCATACACTGTATTTTATGTCACTTCCAATTGCCTTGTGCACTTACACATAGCCACCTGAATCAAACCTTACTGACCAGACCACCAATTGCTATAATGGGAGGCTAAGCATATAGTTTATATGTGTATATGACACTCAGAGTCAGCTGTTTTAACCTCCAGGCAGAACCCCCCACAAGGTAAACACAGGTATATCATGTCATCTGCCTGGAAAGTCTTCCTACCTCCATCTTTCAGCCTAGAAAAGACTCATGAAGGACTTGGGTGATATCTGCCAGCACTGAGAAACTGTTATGGATACCCCAGAGCATCTCTAACAACATTAGGCCCTTATGGCTGGACATAAGGATCATTCACTGTGTTTCTAACATGAGAGAAACAAAGACATAAGTTTTATTTAATGACTCCAATTTTCAAATTCCAATTCTAAGATCTGAGTGGGAAAAAAACCATCCATAATGACATTATCAGACAAGTTAGTATCAAAAGCATATTTTGTCAACTTGCTATGAAATAACTTATTTGTCTGTAAGAAATTATGTGTTCTACTAGAGGGTTGGTAAACACATTCTATGATGATTAAAGTCTTGTTCCACAGGTTTTTTTCCATAAATTGAATGCAGGATTTCTGGATCTATACTGTAGTCTGAGGTAAAGAATACTTTGATTAGCACAACGATGGTGGCAGGCTCCCAAGAGTGTATATTCTGCCCTCCGATTTCTAAACCCTGTTCTCCCAACTACCAACAGCCCCCTATTCTGTGATAACCAGATCGCAGCTCAGCCATGAAACTGAATTTCCTGTGTAATGCTAAGAATACAGATGGAGAAATTGGCAACAGTCTGCAAGCCTCAAATTTGGAAAGTCATTGATAATGCCAGTAAGTTCCATAGAACAGGTTTAAGTTAGCATTATTTCACTTACTGGTCATTTCTGTGATATCCAAAACACCAGGAGTAATAACAGGGTAAGTTCTTTGCTTCTGGTGTAATTCCATTACAATAATGCCAATAGGGTATTTGGGCCAAAATAGTATTTTAGGATTTATCATAACCATTTCTGAGATCTGGTGAAGTAATTTTTTTCATTGCATACTAACTTCTGAAAAATCAAAAGTGTGTAACAGAAGGTAGAAAATTCTGATATTAGTAAATGAAAATATGTGATTTTCATATATAAACCATCTTTGTGGACTTACAGTGAATCTTCCACAGTGGAAAAGAAATGGACCTCTCAAAATCATGTTATGTAAGGTACCAAAGTGCCATCAAACAAATGAAATAAGCCACAGACATGTCTTCCTCAAATATGACTCCTTTTTAGCCTCTGCAGCTTGTGCTCTATGCTTCATGAAATATAGTTACTATAAAAGAATTTAAGAGGGGGGTTGTGTGTTTGTTTTAGCATGATTTTAAAAAATTACTCCCAAGGCCTCAGTTACAGGATATTATTCAGTCAGGGAATTGTTCTCTTCCATCTATGCTGATTCAATTCTGTCAAGTCAAACATCCAAGCTTTAGAATTTATTAATTTTATTTTCTATTGCTTTAAAGAAAGAAGTGAAGAATGGAAGAAGGCAAAAAATAACAGCACAGTGTATGATGCAACATAATAACTAAACAGTGTTAAATGTCATTAGCATTCTGGAAATATTTGTGGCCTTTCATACTCATATAGAAATGAATCTACGTAAGCAATATTTCCTCTCGAGAACAATACCAACGACCTTTGATTTAGCAAGGAAATGGTCACAAATGTGACATTAAAGTGTATTTAACTTTTTTTTTGATCCAAGATTCATGGCCAAAACTTGTAGTTCAATATCACAAGCATAATCCTCCCTCACACAACAAATAATATAATGTTCTGATGATTCCAGTGAAAACTGTTGATTAACCAGAATGCTTACTCCACCATTTCAAGGCATGTCTGAAGGTCATGCAGTTGTTCACTGCCATAGATTTAAACAAATCAGCTCAAACATCATCAACAGAAAGCCAGGCATAGAGTCGGAGCAATAGATGAACTATAAATTCTTGGAGAACCAATACAAAAAGAATTTACAATGCAAAGAAAATGTAAAGAGCAGGATTACTCAGGGGACAGTAAGAATCTAATAAAGGAATAATGAAGGAATAAATAGTGTTTATTGCCAAAGGTGTAAGTCTGAAGATCTTAAGCAAAAAGTGATTATTCAGGAACAAATGAGAAAGTAAGAGATAGTGTGAATCTTTCAGGAATAGGGGTTTATTTTGTGTCAGGAGATAACATGTAAAAGCAGGGTGAGATAAGAAGCGTTTGGTACAGTCAGAGGAGCTAACAAATGAACTGAAAGAAAGAATTTGATAAGGGCATGGTGAGGATCGTAAGTGGCACAGTTGGTATGATGAGAGATGGGAAAGAAATGAGTGAAAATAGAGGCAAGAGAAGCAAATAAATATTTTAATAAAACTCAGAAAGTTTATTAGAAACTTTTTCCCTGCCAATCCTTTCCCAGAATATAAAGTTCCATTTTTATTAGATTTGTCAATGAAAAACACTGACTTTTTGTCACAGAAAACAGAGCTTTCCCTTAAACAGCATTTTCCTGCGATTTTCTGATGGTCCTTATGGAAAACTGTTGCCAGCCCCATGATACATCTATTCTACTATCCAACACAAAGCTGTACACATACAAACTTTAAGTCGGCTTAAGTATCAGTAATAGCTGTGGGACTGTGTGATTCACAAAGCCAATCTGAAATACTACAGTGGCTGCACACATTAAGGTCTGCATTGCCAGAAACATCCATACTAATTTAGAATTTACTTGTGTAGGACAGGTCAGGATCTACACTGTGACTACATTTTTGTTTGGGGTTTGATTTGAGTGATTTGCTCCAGATTTCTAAGAGCTTGAAAAGCCTCACCATTTCTTTGCATCCTGCTGACTGACCTGAACTCCTTCTTGACAGGCTTTGTCAGGAGGACTTGAGCTGTTAGGACCAGGAGGACAACTGAGTAAGAGTCATTAGTGAAAAGCAAAATGACAATGATGAGAGTCCACTGGAGCAAAGTCAAGGACCAGGAGGATCTAAGGCTGGGACAGTGGCTTTAGGGAAACAAAGCTACAGAGCAGGGATGGAGGGAATGGAAGGCTCTTTTCAGATCTTGCAAATATTGCCTTCATAGAAGATGTTCCTAAGAAATCCTTTACAAAACGATAAAAAATGTTCAGATCAACTAGGGATTTATTGAAAAGTATTAAACTCATTTTACTCAAAACACAAAATAATCAGTAGATTGGAACAGTTTTCTGCCAAGCTCCTCTACTGGAACAGCTAATGAATAACCCACTGTGTTGCAAATCTCTCATTCTCCACAATGTTTTACATCAGGAACCACTGCTAATAAAGTGGGAAGAAATAACATCTATTTTCAGAGAAGCTATTATCAGACTAGAATTACTTAGTATAATTTAAATTTTAAAACAAAAAAACAGAAAAGGACTTTAAAATAAAGGAATCTGAACCAACTGCCTCCAACCTGAGACAACAATTAATCTCAAGAGAATACATACTGTCAATCTCTTGAATTCTTCCCCAGTCTGCTTTTACTCTGCAATGAGTAGCGTAAAAAGAAGGAAATTGAAACCTCTGCCTTCTGGGATCAATGGATCTAGACAAAATACGTTGCCTCCTAAAGCATTAAGTAACTTCAGCATTCAGTAAGCACATCAGTGAAATAATAGAAAACGCTCAACCAATTACTCAGTAGGAGGAGGAGTAAGTCCTCACGCTTGGTTCTGGCAGCCTTTTTAGTCAACACAGTGATATAAAGTAAATACAAAACTCCCCTAATAATCCCATGATGATTTTTCAGACCCCATAAATAGTTAGCAATTACTAGTATTATTATTATTATTTACTTGGTATTTTGGGATAGCAACTGAGATCTAGACCTCTTTGTGCTAGGCATAGAGTAAGAAACTAATCAAAAAATCACATGCTCTCTTGTTCTCTGTAAAAAGGAATTTTCAGTTCAGCATATCTACAGCTAAGGTTTTAGAATTTCCATGTGGGAAGTTGGAAACTTCACAGTCTCCATGTGGAGACTATGCAATGATACTTTTAATACCAAGAAACCTAGCGACTACAGCTAATTTGAAACAGTAATTAATTTCAGTACCTTGTTAGTATAGGATCAAAAACATGGAGAACTGAAGATTAAGCCCAGAACTAAGGATCAAGCCCCAAAAAGTCAAGTACTGTTACTGCAATTTTTTTTGCATCCAAAGAAATTCCCATAATAAGCCTGTGTAATATTGACTACACCTCTAGTAACTAAATCTGGAGAACATTTTCAGGTATTAGAAATACTGCCCAAGGTCATTCATATGATCTAGATGACTCCTTTGGAATTAGAAATCTAGGAGCCAGGCTTGTTTAGCAATTCAAACAGCGTGACATAGCCAGAAGGTGTGATTTCTTTAGATTAATAAAGAATAACCCAAAGGACTCTGAAGTCAAAGCACAACTAAAAATTCAGTCAAAGCTTCAGCACTTCATCTCATCAGACTTCTGACAGTATGTCCTGAGAGAGACTATTTTATCTTCAAAGTGACACAGACTCTTTAAGTTTTGTTCACTGAACCAGGAATCTGGTGCGGAACCAACTGCAGTCACATTACCAATACCGAAATCCATTTTAAATACTGACAGGATTATACTGACCCTCAGAGGCCACAATATCTTTCAAGGTAGTTGTTGGGATTTTTTTTGCTTTCCATCACAGAAGACATTTCTGACTAACTAAACCTCTATGTGCCAAAGCTCTGTTATTACTCCACTGACTTAAATATGCTCTGACTAGTTACAGACCTGATCCTAGAGTTACTTCCCTCCTATACACAGCTTATTTACAATTACAGGTTAAACAGTATTAAAGGAGCTTTTTGCCTAAAAAAAATAACAACCGAGAAAATCATGTCACGTCCCACTTCTACAACTGTCTTTTCCTCCCCTATCAGTCTGTGAATACTTTCTCCCTCATTTTACAGCCTATACCTCCCTCTCTCAACATTGTGGTTATAGAATAGCCCTGTGCCCTAGTGATGGTGAAGAATGCTGATACAGAAAAATGCTCCAAATCTTCATTTCCTCCTTGGTTGGTACACAGTGGAATAATTGCAAAGCAAAGCGTGTTCCACTTCTGGTACAGAGTCTTTTACCCTGTGCTTGTCAGAAAATAAAGTATAAATTAACAATGGGTACTGACTGATGCCATAATAAGTGATTTACAAATTTAATTGAACGTTATAGCATCTTTGAGAACTCAATTCAAGACTTTTTTTTAACAACCCTGGCCTTAATTCAGTAATGTAATTAAACAAATTGAAGCTTTAAAGCTTAAAAGTTTGAGCTAAAGTCAGTATGAGTATAAAATTATGTACATGCTTAAGTAACGCGTTGAACTACAGCCTTTGCAAGGGAGAAATAAGGGCCTTTGCTAAAAGTCAAAGACGCCTTATGAATCAGAAAACGACATCTGTATTATTAAAAATCCAACATCCAGCAGCATTATTCACTGCTTATAGAGCACTAGTCTTAAATATTTCTATGAAAATGAGGCATTTATCCGTCTCAACCGGGATACACAATTAATTAAAATAAACTGAGTATCTTGCTTTCTTAAATTCTGGACAGTGAATAAAGTACTGGCTCCTATCAATCATTACATTGTTTGCTTGAGAGACGCTTAGTATGAGAGAAGGAATGTCCTTTAGCTATTTTCTAAAACGTCTATTGTAGGGCTATTCAAGTACAAAACAAAGACATCAGAATAATGTCATTAATTGTAGAAAATGTATCTTCCTCTCTTTCACTTTATCATGTCAGCTGCCTTTAATAATTTGTTTATTAATCTTTTTCATTACTCATTCTTTTCACATCACAATAGTGATCATCACCATCATCATAAATAATCCACCTTATTTTATCAGGAAATGTGTCCAAAAGGCACGCCCTCTGTCCCTGCCAATTCAGAGTCACCTGGGTTTCTTCCCCTGGGGAAGCCAGCATGACCTTCTGGGGCTCTGCCTTCTATCCAAGGCCAATAAGAAATTCCATTCCAGAACCATCTCTGGCTACTGCCTTGGTACTGAGGCAGAGCAAGTAGCAGAAAGCAAGCACCTGCCTGCTCGGGACACAGCTCTTGGCTTGTGTTCTGTCACTTAAGCTCATGCTTCTTAAAACTAACTTCTCATTCTAAAACAAGGCCTTTCTTTTTTTTAAGTCAAATTCTTTCCTTTTGTTTTAGACAAGCTGCCCTTCTATCCCTGAAAAATCAGTCTGTGTCTAATCAGCAGAAAGAGAGCAAGGGATGAGGAGTAAAGCAGCACCTCATACTAGACTAGCCTAAAAACACTGTATAGATTGTCTCCTTTAATGAATAATGAATCAGAAGTACAAGTCTATCTGGAAATTCTCCAGCAGGTCATTCCTGTACCTTCAATGACAATACTACTGGGATAAGAAGTTACAGCCAACAATGTCACAAAGATCAAAACATCCTTAAATAATGTTGACTTTTGTATTTTCAGCTCAGACATCAGATTCTGGATGCAATGAAATGTCACTGAGCAAGAAACAGACCTGTTTCAGGATACTGCATGTTTTGTGGGCAAACAACTTCTTCAATAAAAAACTCAACACCCCTTTACAGAAATTCTGCATTAAATATCTCAAAACTATGAGATCATAACAAAAATCATAACCCTATAAATGAACAGCCCTTGTTCTTATCATCTGTGATGTAGTAATGAATATACCTCATACCAGGTGTTTCATACAGGACAAGTGAACAAATTTGAGAGGTTAGAAGCCATTTTAAGGGAGCATTAAAATTTATGCAATCATGCTAAGTTCTAAAAGATGACCTGACCATCTGCTCGCTTGTATAATTCTTTCATGGGAATCTTTTAAAAAATTGCACCTTTTCTAGGCTTCAGTAAACAAAATCCCCGTCATCCTCTTTTTCCTCATCCAGTATCCAAAGAGTTTCCTGCCCCATGTCAACTAACTTGAACCATCAGTATACCTTTTTATGAAACAACTTAAGCAGTTGAGTCCTACCTGATGTGGGTAAGCATCAGTATATCACTTTGGTAATGAGAAGTTGGGAATGTCCTGAGAAACAGGATTTTCTGTCCATCAAAACCAAGGTGTTTTGTACAACATCCATTCAGACCCTCTCCATCAAATTGCCCAGTGTGTGCTGGGAGGTCTGAGCTCTCCAGGTTTGGTGAATGACCACTGGAGTTGAAGCCCTAGGAATGAACAGTTACTTGAACTGTGTTTTTAAACAGTGGTTTTGTTTAGAATATATAAAAGCATCTTTTTCTATGTAGATATTTGTGTTTGACTTGCTGGTATTTCTGACACACAAATTAGTCTACTGTGAACAGGAAGACAGGAATTTATATGAAGTAGGCTGAAAATGTTGCTTGCAAAATAGTAATGGTAGGAATTTAAATGACAAATTTGTTTCCTTTATGTATCATCACAGAATCCATCCCATGACCAATGGAAGATTTCTCAGCTTTAAATTAATGGTTTTAAGTATCTTCCTTTAACATTAAAAACCCTTTAAAGTTTGTGGGTTTTTTCTCCCTTTGCTTTCAGATGTTAGATAATAAGTAAAGATCTAAATAAGGCAATCTCTGTCTTTTAACCAGTTAATGCCTTTAAAGCTTGTGTGGCATAAAGAACACTGGCAATGGAGCTGCATTATATTAAATCATCCATTGACAACATATAGAATACATTTGAAGATAATGAATCCTACATTATGATCCTACAGAGCAGCTGTGCTTTCACATCATTTTCTATCTAGACAATATCATTCCATGACATCAAAATAAATAAATTTACTCACATACATGAATTATGTATTAAACTTCTTAGACTGATTTGCACATAAAGAAAGAAAATTATGGTTGAAGCCAAAAGTATAAATCACCTTTTTTGAGGTTTTATGCTAAGCTGTAGAGATTTATCACTTGAAAAGTGGCTCTTTTGGTCATATTTATTGACCCTAAACTAGAAAAATAACTTTCTTTTAAAGAGTGTTTGCTTCTTAGTAAATTGAGCAGCACATAAAATGGCAAAGTTCCTTCTCTTTGTCCTCATTTTGTGTAATGCCATCTATCTTTGTCTTGTGCTGCAGTGAGGTAAGGAAATATTCATCTCTTCTGGTTATCCATTGTTGAATAAAAGTTCCAAATCTGGTCTTGGAAATTTATTAGTGTGCTTACCAATGATGTGCATATTTTACAATCTATACAGCTGATATAAGCATGCTTAGAAGGGAGAAGGAACAATTTCCATCTGTAATTTACAGGATTCTCCATGTACGGCGTCACTGCTCCGAGAAAAGGCAATTGGCTCTGTGGTTCTGTGCTCCTTTCCCACACCACTAAGAGAGACCACACCAAGGCCAGAGAAAAGTGAAAGAAGATGGAAACATGGACTTCAAGATCATTTTTTTCTTGTCTAAAACTTCCTGAAAACCCCATGAAAATTTGCAAACAGTTGTATGTGCAAATCTTTTTTAGCAGTTTTGGAGTCACAGCTACTATATTTTAAACTGAATTAGTGTGGAAATAAACTGAAGCCAAATACTGACCATGTGGCACAAGCAGCTGTGGTGCATGATACATGGTGAAACACTTCTGGATGTTGAATAAATTTCCCATCTGCAAAGGCAAGAGCAATCCAGTCTCTTAGGAACAAATTGAGGAAAACCTACTGACAAGAACCTCTCCTTCCTCTCCCTTGCTCCACCACCATTTCCACTCTTTCTCATCTTTCTTGTCTTTCCACTGATATTTAATCACACAAAGCCAACTGAGACTACATTGTACTAAGATGTCATTATTTTATTTACATTCACAACAGTATTCTTTCTGGTGCTATCAGCTGGGATTGCATTGTTCCAACTAATTATTCATTATTATTCTTTGTCAGTTTATTAATTTATTATTCTTTGTCAGTTTATTGCCTGTACGTTATGCTACTCAAGTCACATGAGGTGGTGATCACTCTGGGAGCACCAAACCAAAGCCATGTTCTGCTTTCAGAATCCAGTCAATATTACCAAGTCTTAGGCTGGATTTGTGTAAAATTGTGTTTCACAATTTCTTCCAGTCATTGGGTAAACTCTTGGGTTACAGTTTTTTCAGCTACCATAAAAAGGGAGAATTTCTTCACGATGTGCTCATAAAAGAGAAAGTTCTGTTTCTCAGCAAGTTATCCCTATTAAGATGCAGTTCTTGGGAACAATTTATTGATTTCTTTTTGGATACCAGCCTAGGTCTCTGGCAGTTTCTGCAGCCCTCTGTGCACACTCTGTTGCAAAGATGTAACTCAGCCATCTGAACATTTAATTCTTTCCATCTATGTGGTATATTATTTTTACAAATACTAGACAGTTGCAATTAAGGAACTTTGGAGGTTTTCTGGAATCTCTATGGATTCACAGAGGTAATTAAGAGAGTTTGCAAGGTGACAGATATTTCAATCCAATATGAAGAACAGAAAAGCTTATTCCAAAAAGCTTCTACCCTTCAAGGGTGAATATTATGCACTAGCTTTTCAAACCACAGACACACTAATATATTACACAGGTTTATCACTGTTAGTATTTCTGCCTTTTTTGTTCTTACTTTACTACTAAAACAAGAGGAGTGTGAATATTCTTTACTTTGAATAGAGGTCACTGAGTCTAAAAGTTGAGACATAGAGTACAAGATGAGACAGAAACAATCTAGTTGGCCAAATTCCACTGCTACATTCTGATGATGCTGTATTTCTTCACATAGATTTAAATGATGTGTAAAATCTCTACTGCTGACAATTTCATAAGGTGTCCAATATAAAATTCCTTCAAGTCAATGAAGGTCTTTTAGATTACAAATCAAATTATCTATTATTAAATTAGAAAACAATATACATGTTGAAACAGCCTTTAAAAATCCTTTAAAAAATACTGCAAATTGTTTTCATTCTTGAGTTTCCTAAAATAAAAGATGAAAGCAAACAGAATTTAAAGATTTTAATCATAAGCAATTTATATCTTTTTCACAATCAGGCCATGCTAATTTGCTTTCAAATTGCATTTTCCAAGTAAACTATTACCAGTTGTTCAAAATGCAAAATGTTTCTGGTTTTAATTTTTTGTCATACCATTCATGTAACAAGATACTGCATCAGGTCAAGTTAAATATAATCATGTAAGGTAAGCATCAAAAATAAAAAATAATTATGTCACCTAGGGCTCCTTGCAATTATTTTCTGTACCAGGTGCTCTATTTTCTAAATGTTCCAAATAGTCTTTCCCAGCAAAATTTTAGAGTATTTGTAATTTGTATTCCTCTGCACAAATCCCCCAAAATCAAGGCAGGAGTTTACTACTGCATTTTCTTAAGTACATCAAACATGACCAGCAAAGTATGAACAGTGAGAACTTCTCAAATTCCGAACACTATCGTGGTTTTTCAGTGTTATAGTGGGAAAGTGCAGTCAGACTTTTCAGAGGGCTTTGAATCTGAGAGATCAAAGTGTCAAAAATAACTATAACAAGGATTATATATACCTTAAGTACACAGGACCAGATTTCCCTTAATGTAGACTCATACCACCAGTTTAGCAACTGAGAATCTCATATAACATAAAACAAGAATAATAACGTCTAGTTTGCTGAAGAAAAACACCGTTAAAGCTAAATTAAACAAGAATTCAACGAGGGGATAAATTTTGCCATAAAGGAGGGCAAAACTGGAAGAGGCATTTTTGGAATTTGATTTTTTTACCTAGGAGCAAATTGAAAGCAGGATATTAAATGGCCATAAAGCACACCTTCTATCTATATGATTTTTTCTTTATTGTAAGAAATTTCTGTGCATTGTATATTCTTCCCACTGCTATGCACTGCATTGTAATATGACCACTATTTTCACTATTTCACTATTATCAAGTTTCACAGAATGGTGGGCTGAATTAGTAGAGCTGGTTTATTTCTGTCCATTGTAAAACCAGCTCCCTCAGCTTCCTTTTCCTGCTGTGCTTGTGTCCAAAGAGCAAGGATAACCAGGAAACTTCATACTGCTCAAAATTTTCATCAAAAATTGAAAATGGATGTTTTCCAAATTTAGAATAGTATGCTACTGAGCACTGCAGGAATCAGCTCTTTACTCTGTCATATACCTGACGAATGAAATGAAGCCTAAGCAATCATGTTGCTTGTCCAACTAACCATCAAGCTTGTACAAATACCTGTCAGCCTACCAGTTAATTTCAATTAAATTCAAAGGAGGGGGAAGGTCTTTGAGATACTGTATTTCTGAAAGGCTTGTTCACACAGGATAGAAAACGTAATCCATATTAATGCTAAGTTTGAAAGGCTGCTTGACTACTTTCTCTGACAACAATGAAAATACATGGGAGAAAGCCATTACGAACACTCGAACTACCAACAAAAAAGTTTTAATTTATTAAACATGCAATAATTGAAATATAAGAGAAAACTGCATGGTACACCAGGCTTTGTAAATCCTCTCTCTTTTAAAGACTGTTCTTAGTTTTATCTGCCCGCATTCAGATAAACCCGAACTCTCCTATCAAATGTTTCTTTAGAAGAACAAAGAAGGTGATGAAAACAGCAGAAAAAATTCCACATATTGAGTGGATTTCACCTCTGTAAATTATTATCTATGGCCACTACTAGTGGAGGGAGCCATGGGTCACCAGTCTCACAGAATCACAGAATCACAGAATCACAGAATCACAGAATTCTAGGGTTGGAAGGGACCTCGAAGGATCATCTAGTCCAACCCCCCTGCCAGAGCAGGGTCACCTAGAGTACATCACACAGGAACGCATCCAGGCGGGGTTTGAATGTCTCCAGAGAAGGAGACTCCACAACCTCTCTGGGCAGCCTGTTCCAGTGCTCTGTCACTCTCACAGTGAAAAAGTTTCTCCTGATATTCACATGGAACCTCCTATGCTCCAGTTTGCAACCATTGCCCCTTGTCCTATCATTGGTCATTACTGTAAAAAGCTTTGCTCCATCGTCCTGACACTCACCCTTTACATATTTGTAAACATGGATGAGGTCACCCCTCAGTCTCCTTTTCTCCAAGCTAAAGAGACCCAGCTTCCNCAGAACTGGACACAGGACTCCAGGTGTGGCCTCACTAGGGCAGAATAGAGGGGGAGGAGAACCTCTCTCGACCTACTAACCACCCCCCTTCTAATGCACCCCAGGATGCCATTGGCCTTCTTGGCCACAAGGGCACATTGCTGGCTCATGGTCATCCTCCTGTCCACCAGGACCCCCAGGTCCCTTTCTCCTACACTGCTCTCCAGCAGGTCAGCCCCCAGCCTGTACTGGTGCATGGTGTTGTTCTTCCCCTGATGCAAAACTCTGCACTTGCTCTTGTTGAATTTCATTAAGTTTCTCCCTGCCCAACTCTCCAGCCTATCAAGGTCTCTTTGAATGGCAGCACAACGTTCTGGTGTGTCAGCCACTCCTCCCAGTTTAGTGTCATCAGCAAACTTGCTGAGGATACATTCTGTACCCTCATCCAGGTCGTCTCCCTGACTCAGTAACTGTTATTAGGCAAGAAGGACAAGGATCTTAGGATATGGGAATGTACTAAGGCTACAAAAGAAAATATTATGGTATTTCTGATACCATCCTGAGTCTGTGATCTGTTTTAAGATCTCATAAGTGGAGGAGATGTTCACTGGCAATAGGTGAACTTCATAAAGACAGTGAGGACATGGAGCATACTTCGTGTACGTGTGTTCACTGCAGGTTCTGCAGTCTCCTTGTTGAATTTTTCAGATAAATTTCCCTAGAGGAAAGAAAAACCCAACTAAACCCTGCCTTTTTTGGTGCAATTTTCCCTTCTATCTCTGTGTCTCTCTGTTGAGCCTAGGAAGAAGGGCTGATGAATGAAGAATCCGAGCTGAGGCTAGACACGTAACAACACAGCTGAGTTCTGCAAATGATGGTGGGAATGGGATAAGACACTGTTCAGGCACTGCACGTGCTGCTTTGGAGATAAGCCATCAATGACAGATGACTGCACTGGGAAGTTCCACAGCATCTTTGCGTCTGTGTGGTACCTTTGTTCAGCACTGCTGCTGCAGTGTCTCCGTGACTGCTGCAGCGACTACTGTGGCAACAGTGGATGACAGAATGGCTATCCCTGGTCAGAATAAAAGTCATGAAACTATTTCTGGAATTTTTTTAGCTACAGGGTTTGCAATGATAGGTTTGTATTATAAGACACACTGTGAACTGACAATGGAACAGTGGTGATAGCAAAATTCTGTTTTGTGGATAAAGCTTCAGAGGCAAGAAGCCTGACTCATGATCACCAGACAGACTAGATACCAGAAAATCTAGTAAAGAGTACCTGCCAGTCTGAGGAGTTCTGGGGAAAGGTGTAAAAAGTAAGGAGCCCCAACCTCCAGAGTCCTGAGGGCACAACAGACCTGGAGCTTCGTGTTCCCTGAGGGAATTTTGATGAATAAAGCAGTCTTCAGAGCAGCAGGCTGAGCTGCGAGCTGCTACTACAAGGACTTTGAGTCCAGTCCTGGTAAAAACACCAACCAAAAAGTTTCCCCTAATCTTAGAGCAAGAGAAACTGATTGCTCAGTCAAAGCTGGTTGCTTTTTCATTCTTGTTGATTTTCCCTGATTTTTTTCCTGTTCCTTTGTTGCTGCAGAACTCTCAAAGGCATACAAACTCACAGGAGACCCAGCTGCAGGATTAGGTTAATTTTTAATACCTAGTGAAAGCATGTCTGGGGCAGATGACAAGAAATGTCAAGAACTTCTGCTGCTTGTGATGCAAAGAGCTAAGTCTGTATCACCAATTTTTTATAGCTAGCATGACTTCTGCCAGGGGCTCTTTAACAACAAAACCTGAAAGTATGTGAGGAAACACAACAGTAGTTTCTGCTCCCTTTCCTAGTATGTGAAGAGGCATTAGACTCAGTATTAGTCTCAGAAGTGGCATTCTTCAGTATGTGAAATGCAGTGTCCTTTCTTATCCTGCTAACATTAGAAGCAATGGGTGCAATTCATCTCCTCTTGACATAACCTATGATGAATACATTGAAATAAATTATGGAAGTGACCATAATCAGGTAATTTTCCTGTTCACTCACAGAAATACTTGTCTCATGAAAGAAAGCATGGACTAAATACATAATCCACCCTACATCCTCTTGTTTTTCTTTAAAAATACATTCATTTTTTATTGAGTTTTACACTCCAGTTTCTATGTGCTTTCATTAATCTATAGAATTTACTAGTTCTAGGCATCCTCCTAAAATATTGCTTCACTGAACTTCTGATATGTTAAATGGTATACTTTATCACTGCCAAGCATGCGGAATTTTGGACATACTATCTCCAATGTAATCTCAAATTTTACAAGATTCTTCTTTTAATAAGAATTTATAATCTCTTTGCCCATAAAAAAACCACAGCTCAACAAAAATATGTCAGAGATTATTCCACTATGTGGCTCAGCAAAGCTCCTGAAGAGACAAATTGCTTCGCCTGTTGCAGGTACAGTTCTAACTCCTTAGGAATTGTTGGAAAATTCAGAGAACCGATCAAAAAAACAAGTGTTTCCTCTTAAAGTCCTGACTATGTCTATACGGCTGCGAATGAGCAGCCATGAAGAGTGGCTCCTGTCTGTTAACTCCTGGGTGTCTTGGGACCATCAGGGATTTTATGCTCCAAGTACATCTGGCCACACACTCTGCATCTACCTGGCAGGTTGGTCAGCTGGAAAGAAGTCCTAGGTAGACCCAGAGCCATGGATACTCTTCAAGAGCTGCTGTCTAAACCAAACAACACACATGACTTGCAGAAATATGGGGGTTGCAGGCAGGAGGCTGAGATACTTTGACACACAGAGCCCGCACAGACTTTTGCATATGCCTGTGTTTACCCCTAAGTCAAAAGCTTGTATCATCCAAACGCTAACCCACATTTTCAGTGATGAAGCAGGTACATAAATGACAAACAAAATTATTAGCTGTTAAAAATGTGTACCCTATTCCTAGATTCAGGTGGGCTTTGTGACCTCTTTTTGGGACAGTATTCAAAAGCCCAAGATGTACTGCAGAAGATATCCCAGCCCTCCTCCTATCCCATCTGGACTGATTCAACCCCACTATAATGCAGCTTCTCTCCAAGTGCCTGCAGCACATTAATAAAAGTGGGTTTGAGCTACAATGGCAGTTTTTTAGTGGTGTAACTGAAGGTGTGGGCATACATAAGTCGTCTGACATTTCTATTATAGGCTGATCGTACCTTAAAGTGCAGTAGCTATTTGCTACATAATCATGAGTCAGCTCTCATTGACTCAGTGAGTACAGATCATTGTTTTCTCAGAAACAAATCATTTTCTTTCAACAGCTGCAGAATTCGCACAGTAGCTCCTGACCTAAAAAGGGATATTTGTACCCATCTTCCCATGCTAGAGTGCACATGGCAATGATGAACAGCATATATATTTCTTTCCAACACACTTTTCAAACTACCATAATTAGTATCCATAAAAAGGATTAAAGTAGCAATTAACTAAATAATGCATGCTGCTCATCAAAAAAATATAAGATTTCTAAAAGTGACTCAAATTAAAGCCTTTTTCACCACTTATTTCATCATCCTGCAGGTTACTCATACATCAGGCAAGAAATCATCATGTACTATCCTAGATACGTAACTTTCCTGTTGAGAGTTACAGCACTGTCTTATACAGTGATATCTGACCACTCAGATACTGCTCCATTTTACCCTACTAAATGGCTTATGGGGTGTCTTGATTAATTCATGCCAGGTCAATATAGTTAATTCAGCGCTTTCAAGTTCATTAAAGTTCCTGGAAGCTAAGGGTGCTCAGCACCTTGAGAAAATTGCTCAGCTGGATCTAACCTTTCTAATTTTCTACTAAAATAACAATAATGGTCTGGATCCCTGCTTTTTTAATTAACATTACATACATGTGCCACCAGACTCAAAGCTGGAGTCACTGCGTTCTATTAAGAATGTTTGGAAGCAGCCTGATGAAAGCAAGCTCTTCTCCATCTCTTGTAGGAGAAATGCATCTGAAAACATTCCCTGTGTTAAATATAAATCAAAGGGCTTTATGTTGCTAATTTATAGATGGGATATTTTGAATTAATATGAACACTACAAATGAAGTATAATTCCTAGTATCAAATTGCTGAAGCACTGTAGCCTATTTCCATCACTTCAGGAACTGATTCAATCCTTACAGTCATGCCAACAATTGAATATTCATACTGCAGGAGATGAAGTACTAGGAAAGGCTCTGAGGACATCTTATTGTGGCCTTTCAATACTTAAAGAGGGACTGTAAGAAAGATGGGGACAGACTATTTAGCAAGGCCTGCTGCGATAGGACAAGGAGTAATGGTTTTAAACTAAAAGAGGGTAGATTTAGACTAGCTATAAGGAAGAAATTTTTTACTATGAGAGTGGTGAACCAGGTTGCCCCATCCCTGGAAACACTCAAGGTCAGGTTGGAAGGGGCTCTGAGCAACCTGATCTCGTTGAAGATGTCCCTGCTCACTGCAGGGGTGTTGTACTGGCTGACCTTTAAAGGTCCCTTCTAACCCAGACTATTATGTGATTCTGTGAAAGCACAGAATTCAGGCAAAGGGTGTGGTCCATCACAGGTTGAGAGCCACAGGGAATACAGTATTGAGTCCACTGGTTTGGTAACACTCTGATTTTTCACAGATTCTAAAGGATACTGCTGAGTAACAGGAGAAAGGCAAAAATGGCTCTGCTCTACATTACGCATTCTCTCAACAGGACAATTCAAACCCGAAGGATCAATACTTGCCCATGAATGTTCATCCTGGCTCTGGCAACACTGCCTGTCCTCATTTCACAGCCGGTGAAACCTCCTCTGCGAACAGCAGCACAGAGAGTGAGGGATTCCCTTCCTGGCTAATATCACTCCATCAGGAGCTATATTTAGGGACGTACTAGAAGAAATGCTGATCGATGATGGCATTAGCCTTGATATGGCCCTTACCCTTACGTGTCACAGGAGCCGAGTGGTTTGGGTGCTGCTTCAAAAGCATGGATGGATGGACAGGCATTCAGCCTGAAACAGTCATTTAACTTTTTGACTGACTGGGGCTTCTCAAGGGACCCAGCTGAGGTATAAATGATTCCCTTCTTAAATCCAATTGCAAATACAGTCTAGGCAGGAGGTAAGTGCTTATCTCCTCATAACAGAAATCCAAAAAGCTCCCGGGCTAGGAAAGAAGATACTTACTAAGTTGTGCAGTCTTGGAAAGTAAATTTGCTGGACTGCTTTTTGGGTTGGTGGGTTTTTAGCCTCTAAGTATTTTAGTGCACTGGATTTTACTTTAGGTCCCAGCATCTGAACTCCAGCCACTTCTTTAAGGTTGAGGAAATAAAATCCCCTGACAGAGGGAAGGAGTGACCTCAACCAAATTAAGATTCAGTAAACCTGAGATGAGTTTTTCAATTTAACCTTACAGTTCACACAATGCTATTTATGTTTACTAATTCTAATTTAATTTCTAGATCAGAAAAGGTCTAGCTAATCACACCCAGCACACAAAATAAAGTATTTCTATAGTATTATTCTGTTTCATATTCTGCAATTTTTACACTATACCAATCTATAGTTCTATATTCATATTCTATGGACAGAAACAGACCTTCCAGCAAACCTTACCAATTTCACACAGCAATCTGTTCTCCTGTTACAAAATAATTATATTTACAACTTCTCCCACTGAACAGCAAAAGTTTCAGTATTATAAATACATCAAGTTCCATTGCTCAGATTAAAAAAAAAATCTCTGTGCAGGGCGTTTTGCACAACTATGAGCTAAAGAACTGTGGCCTTTATATAATAAGCTTAATTCTGCTCCTTTATAAAAAAGAAAAAGAATGAAGGAATAAATACCAGAAGGTAAGAAATTTAATAACTGAAAAGAAATAAAACATCATGTGCACAACAAGGCACTGCCTCCATATGGATAGGCATTAAGGCTTCCTGAAAGGCTGTCTTCTCCATGTAATTCTGAAAAGCCATGAAATACACACACTAATGCAATGAACATTCTTGTTTGAGCTCAAGGCACATGAGAACATTGAATACAGACATCCACACTTAACCAATAAAACTACCATCATGCTAGTTACAGTCCAGATGTACTTCTTGTTTCCAGTAACAGAATTTGTAATGGGTTAAAAAAAAAATAAACACCTCAAAATTTAACAAAAATTAATTTCATGCAGGCTCTGTGATTATATAAATGCACAGGTATACTCAGCAAAGAAAATGCCAAAGGTGAAAAAATGTGCTATTTATCTTTTTCAGTGTTCAGGTATGCTCTGCCTTGAGAAATGTCTCAGTAGCTGCCTGGCATTTGTTTAAAGTAACTAGAATTAGTAGTAGGAATTGCTATTCTTACTAATCAGCCTTTTGAAGAGGAAAATACATTCAAACAGAAATCTTGAGCAGATCAATTGACTCAATACAGTGACCAACCACTCTAGTCCCTTGTTTGGGCATGGGTACCCCAGGCAAACTGCAGAGCCTGTGCCCGCCGAGGGAGAGGCTGGGGGCTGTGATGGCCAGGGCAGGCAGGTGGAGACCCCTGCAGCACACAGGGGTCACTGGAGGGAGCCAGGGGATCACAGTGCTTGAGGCAACTGGTGGCCACGAATTCTCTTTGAGAGAAGAAGAGGTGGGGAGGAGGAGTCTTCAGTCACCAAGAGATAACTAGTGCCAGTGACTCAGCTGCAAGCTAGAAGATGTTAAGCACAGAAGGAAACAGAAAGCCGTAATTATTAGCATGCTATCTCAAAAGGAAATACCAGAGAAGCTCTAAAGCTTTTCCTAACCTGCAAGCAAAGCAAAAGCACTTTCAGTCTCTATCACAAATATTTACAGGACACTTGCAGTGTCAGTCTTTTGGCACCAACAGAAGCATCCATCCCATTGCACATGGAGTGACAGCAATGAGTGTGCAAATACTGAAGACCAAAGGCCTGATCTTGAGAGGTGTAAGTCTTTCAGCATTGACAGCAAATGAACTTGAAGACACTCAGCACCTGATAGCATCAGGGGCCCTGAGCAGTGAGATTAAGTTTTGTCTCTGAATGTACCCTAGGTAAAATCTCCCACAGAGACTTGACTTTGGACAGCTTTTCCTTTTTAGCACAAATGAAGGATGTTCTATAGTGCTGTTCAAGGATGTGTTTTAAAAGTAAATATAACTCAGTACCTGAGGCAGCTCCCATTTCATGCTGTGCCTTGAGGCTGCCTAAGGTGGGTTTAGTTGGGGCATTTTAAACAAGGGAAAACCTTCCTTGCTGTTAGGCATTCCGATATAGAGTCTGATAAAGATTCTATAAACTAGATTGTAGTTCATAAACTTCTTACAAACTGGAGGTATAATTTCCTTGCTCCCTAATTCCTGATGGTTGCAGTTAAACTACCTTGTATCGAAATTTCCAGATCCAGAATATTTACCCAGCAAATTATCAGAACTATTGCAGTAAATTATCCGAACCATATTTAGGTACTTTCCAAAGGGCACTTACAAACCCAGGGAAAAACAGTAGATACAGACTATTGCATTACTGAGTAAAACGACATTGTGAGACTTTTAACATACAAGTTAGTTTCTGGGTTGCATGTACCAGTGTCCAGGATTGGTTTTTGTCCCTTTTTTCCCTGAGTCTAGATTTTCATTAGAAAAATTAGCTGTAAAGAACAGTCACTAGCTCTGTAAAATATTACTATCCCCATATTTAGGCCCAAGATTTTTCACTGGTTTTGTGGTAATTATCTCATACAAATTTGGCGAGATTTTTCCCTTCTCTTCTGCAAAAAGACATTGGTCTGATACTACAGCCACACTATACAAAGATCTCAGAGTTGGCCTCCTACCAGTATTTTCTGTAGGTACGTTTTTAAGATCATCTATAAAAACCAAGTAAGTATTTGAACACTCTTACATTTAAGAAGACAGTAATAAGGAAGGCTCTACATAAACACTCAATAGTTATTAATAGTCTGTCCTTAAAACTCCCTTTGTTAAGTACAGGAGTCCTACTACCCACACTCTGTAGACAGGCAATTTAATAAATCCAAGTGAACAAGCCACGGAAACCCAACTTAACTGCACAGCCTCCTGAGATCTCATGGGCATCTTACTTTTTAGTCCAGGAAACCAAAACAGCATCTAGAGGTCTCTAGACTGCACACACCTAAAGTCGCCACCATGCTGCCTCAGCAGGATTAGCTAGTGCCTATGCTGGCAATAGTTCACTCATATGCTTACATCTCCATAGGCGTGCAATGTTAGCTTGCTCCAAGGTTACCTGCTATGACCCAAAGGTACCATGTTCAGTCCAGTCGAAAAGACAGAACCACCTTCTTTCACAGGAAGGAAAGACTTGGCTACTACTCATCTTTAATATATCAGGCAAGTATTAAACATTTAACATAGAGTAATGTTTAAGGCATTCAACCAGAAACTGGAAGAGCTGGGTCTAACTGAGCACCTTGAGAACATTAATCCAGCATGCCCCTCCCACTCATCCCAGCTGAAGCTCTTTAGGCTCCATTTTGGCCTCATGCACCTCACGATTATTCTCAAAACGTTAAGACTCATGACTGTAAAGAGCATACTGAATCCCCAGAGAGAACCCACAACTCCTCTCTCCTTGCAGCCATAGGGATCTTACACAACTGCAACAGAAGGGGTCAAAGTTTTGCTTAGCAGTCAAGGCACAGGCAAGGCCATGCTCTGTGGGATCTTGCCCAAGTCACTTTGCCTTAAGAAATCTGCCACAGAAAAGGTAATAAAACCTACCATCTACCTAATTCTTTAAAATTTCCACCACTCTTCTAAACCTGAATTATTAAAGAGTCCAATAAAACAGTAGTGGTGAATTGCCTGGACCTGCACCCCTCTGGTAGGTACAACCTCCCAAGGACCTTAGGGGAGAGCTGCACGTTACAATTGCCCACTTGTGTCTACATTACTGACCTTGTGCTCTGTGTCTCAGTAGTACATCAAAGAGAGGAGATCTTCAGGATTCCCAGATACTCCACACTTCAACATGTTCCACCTAGCTCTCTTAGTATCTACCTGTTTCATAGGTAATCACATTATCCACCAAAAAGGGCTCAGTTTGTCTGTGACCTCCTGCCTTCACACTGATCTTGCTGCACTACCATGCTATGACAGGTGAATACTTGCAAGGTTCAGTAAAAGCAGGAGGAAGGGCTATGCAAATAGAAAAGTGCACCCATCAGCATTGCAGTGACAGGCACTGGGTTTATTTTAAGGACTTCTAAACTCTTACATTGTCAGCAGATCTGTCACGCTTGCAAGGCAACTGCTGTACTGATTGTAGTTCCCTGCTGAAGATGTACAAAGCCAAGAGATGAAGTAACAACAAAGGGTCCAAATGTGATATATTTTCCACTTCAACGCTACTGAGGAAATAGATGATCATTATGATGATAAGGGATATAATTCCATCGCATGCTCAGGCTTTGGAAATCTCCACGGTGATGTATGAACTCCACAGGTAAAACCATGTACTGCCCACACATGTTCAGAGCTCCAGCATGTACTTCCTGGGACCTGCTGGTACCTTGTTCCTGACACAGGATGGGAACTCCCCCTATGTGAGAGTGGAAGTCTTGTCTGTGTCACTTTCAAAGCTATCTATAACATGTATGATCCTTTCCAGTGACCACAGTGCCCAGGAGTTTCAAACAGTCCTCAGCTTCTGCTAAATGACAGTGTCTGTGACAGGGGCTTGATGCAAATATATGCAAAGACAATGGGGAGCCCTTAAAAATCAAGTTGAGGCTGTCTGAGGATCAGGTGCTCCAGTCCCTGCCCAGCAGCAACACTGGACACAGCCCTAGAAACACAGCACCTGTCAATAAGGGTGAACTTCAAAGCCTCCTGTCCACCACCAAGATCTCCATGAAAATGTACAGCAGTTGTTACGAGTTAATCAATGTCAAAGTACCCTATGTCTGCTCATCTAAAAAAAAAAATTAAAGTAAGGAAATATCTTATTCTTGTTTGAACTTTGTAGCTACAATTTAGGAAAGCTTGATCTATCCTAAGTGTTGTGGGAAACTATGGAACTGCTCAGCATTCAACATAAGGAGCAGTAGCAAATATCCCAGATGCCTGCCAAGTCCATAGGTTTGCCCTGAAAGTACCAGTCATGCATCTGCCAACATTTACCTTTCCTCAGAACAGCAACTTTGCTGCAGAGTCAGATCCCCCCAAGTCCATGTCAAATTCCCCACTTGTCTTGGTAAGGAACTAACAGTTCATCCCAAAACTGTCCCCCAACCCTGGGACAAGTGGCATTTAAACTCCATGGATGGCTGAGGAAGTCATAAAGCTAAGAGCCTTCTCAAAGGACAACAAGCACAGAGAACAGTCACATACTGTACCATGCAAAAAAACTTTATTTGTTATCACATCTGTTTTCCGGTTTGACAAGTGCAAGGCAACTGTATTAACCTTATATAGAAAAGCCACTGGCAAGGAGTAGACCTGAAAGCCAACCAATATTTAACTCCGTGGATTACCTACCACAATGAGACACTGATAAGCAAAAAGAGAAGACATTTCAAATGGGACAGCTGTGCTTGTCACAGCCAGCACACTCGGAGTCCACCAGTAGAATTGCCCCATACATAAATCTTCATACAGGCTACCCTTGTTTACTGGGACCAGATGAGAACAGGCACAGTCCTGCCACGCAAGACCAGGAAACTGGCCATCCTTAGTGAGTGAGCCCTTAAGTTCAGACAAATCACATGCAACGAGAGGCTTTCTTTGGGCTTTATCCCTCTGGCTGATTGAAGAGAGCAAGAGAACAGAAATATTGCATGTTCTCAGGGGTAACTTGATAATAAATGAGTATATGTATAGCACCAGCGTATTTCTGTTGAGATGCGCTAAGTAAAATGTGAAGATTTCTAGTCTTCTCTGTCCTACAATAATGGTTCTTGAGTCTGTCCACTTGATTATTTAATTAGAATGTATCCAGTATTAATTAGAATTACCAGTCTGTGACAGGGCACCTCCTTCTGCAAATGCCACAGTCAAAGGCAACAAAGAACTCCACCATAAACAGAAGAGATAATACTATGACCTTTTGTCCCATTAAAGGCTGTGAACATCCCACTACCAGCATACGTGAGTTTGGGTAGGTACCTCACCAAAGCTGCATCAACGCAGCCGTTTGAGTGGACTTCCCACGCTTAAGATACAAAAGCTCACAAGTCAGCCAGCAGACCAGGTGTGGTAAACACTTTCTCTGCTTGGAAGTGGAGTGGGATGCCTGGCTGTCTGCACATGATAGGTGGTTATGGAGTTTCCCAGGAAACTGGCAGTCGAGCTGGCATGTCTGAAGTGATAAGTGCCAGGAACTCCTCATGCCCCACCAGGTTATTCTGCCTCAGGGGCTCCCACCTGCACCAAACACCTGCTCTACACGGTCCTGCTGCAGCTGTGCTTCCTGCTCATCCACACACTTGGTGAGCTTTGTTATGACCTGGTGACAATCGCACAGGCCTAGTGGAGCCAGGAGATCCGGGATGTTAGATGGTTGGTGTGCCCTCTGAAGCCTGGACTTCTGCTAGAACAGGTAGTGGGACACAGGAAAGTCCACTGCACTGAGCCACGTTGCCTGATGAGTCTGTGAAGAAAGCAAGGGACAAGGTTGTAACTCCTGGCTGTTCTGACCAGGGATGGGTCAGACTCTCACACAGGCAGTAGCTGAGCAGATACATTTTCTTCTGGACAGTCTGAACAACCTGTTCTTCCTCTGAAGAAAGAAACTTGTAAGGTGCTAGGTCCAGATCACACAAAAGACCCAATTCATTTGCAAATCTTCCCAGTTCTTCAAGCTCAGCTTGTCCTTGTCACTGCCTTGCTTTATGTGACTACAGCCTCACAGCTGTTCCCTTTAAAATTACCTAGAGGTACCTCAACTTATCCTCCCCCTCCAAATCACATGAGATCCCAAAACAGACTCACCAATGTCTGAATCCTGCTTGCTGTCCAGTAGGAGGAAAGAAGAACTTTCTTCTGCAGGATCTGGGCTGGGTGCCTGGAACAAGCCCTCCTCCACATCAGCTGGCAGATGTGTACGATTCAGTCAGAGGGCCCACAGACAACTGTCAAGTGGTGATGGCCTGAAGATGAATAGTTGAGTCCTGTCTGTGAGCTGGAGCCTGCTGGCAGAAGGAGGAAGAGGAGGACTGGCTGTCCCAAGGCAGTGACCACAACCTGGAGTGTTACAGCCATAAGTGGTGCCTGCTTCAGGATGAGGATCATGCCAAGAAAAAGCTAACAATGTTTCTGGAGAGGCATTAGTCCCTCATGCTGGTGGCATGATCTTGACTAGTGTGTGCCTCAGTGCACTGCCAGCTTACCAGAGGTGAGAGAAGGCCTGAACCTATGCGGACATATCAGATGTTTCACTTCTGTCCTACATGAGAGATCCTCCAGAGAGCTGAGTGTTGCTCCTCTCCAACTCACAGACAGCCTGACATAAAAGCATGAACTGAATGGCAAAACCAGTGAGTATTATAAAACCTCACACTCAAAGTAGAAGCAGTTATCACCCAAGAGCAAGGGCAGCTGTACTTAATCACACTGTAACATTCTCCAGCTTTTCTGCCTTAATGTAGCACTGGTGACCAATCTGCTGGAATATCCCAGGCCATGAGTTCATTAAACAAGTGAGGCTTTAGCAAAGTTGCCGTGCCAGGTGTACTCTATCCATTGAAAATGAGACATGGGTGTCCTCCGAGACCAGTTGACACTGGGTCACCTGTGCCAAGTGAGGTCTTGAAGAAGACCAACAAAAGAATGTAAAGACATGGGGTGTGTGTGGGGGGGGGTGTATGACACCACCAGTCTTTCAATCTCATAGAAATCAGGCTCTTCCAGGCAATTTTGGTCACTCAAACTGACTACTTTCTCCTCAAACATCACTCATGGCACTCCAGCTGGGACTTCTAATGGCTGGGACAGTTTGGATAATCAGAGGGTTTGGGTCTTAAAAGCAACTCCACAGCTCTCTTGCTGTGGGTAGACAGACCCATTGCTCTGTGTTCTGTACAGGCCTACACAAAAGGCATAACCCATCCTTGCAGTGCTTGTACTTTTTGCATTCCTGTATGCAAGTACCAGGATACAAGACTGTTTTTGAGAACTTGTGCTTCTATTTCTAATTTTTTAAAAGGCTAATTGCAGCTGCCTTTGTTGGTGAGTAAACATCTACTGCCTTGTTGTAGACTTTAGAAATAGATTTATCATGTAAATGCTGGTAGAATGTTAAGTATAGCTGAAATAATGGATAATACTTTAATAGCCTTCCCTAATAAGTATTGTACCATAGTTGGTCACAACAGTCCAAAAATAGAATGATTGTTCTCAAAAACAGTAGTGCACCCTACACGGATTGCTCATCTCTCATCACGAGGGACACTTCTGTTTTGTACAGCTGGACTCTTTCTTGTCTAGATTTGACTAGCTACATGTTATGTTAAGTTAGTGTAGTTTTTGGATTTTTATTTTTTTTATTTGTATCATTCATTTTGTCATATTATTCCACTACTTATACTTACCTAAGCCTAAAGCACCTATCATTCCAAATTATATCAATTACCTGTATCACCTGGAGTTCTGCTTTCCATATTAACCAAAGGGGATTTTTAGAGGAAAGCAATTAAAAAATATATGTCTAGGTACTACTACAGTGCAGGTGCAGAAAAAGCAGTGGGAATTCTCTCCAGACACCATCCACTCAGTCAGCTTACACAGCAAATAACTGGCTGCTCTTTCATTACCTTAAATTGCTAAGTGTTTTCTTCATATTTTACAGAATAAACCCCTGCCTCTTAAAGTGCAAACGCAATGCCTCTCTGCATGACTTCATACTGCAATGAGTTTCACTATATGGGACTAAAGGCTGCCAAGCCTTAGACAGCTCTGAGAAACGAAGAATTCTCAGGACATTGGGATGCGATTCTTAGAGAGGAAGGAAGGGGTGGGCATTTTTCTTCCAGAAAACCAGACCTGGGGAAGTATGTGTGTGCCCAAAGCATGGCTAACAATTTGTTTGGTTTTCTCTGAGTTGGTATAATAATTGTCTAACAACCTCTCCATAAAAATCCCACCTCTTGTATAACTTTGGATAATCATGAACTAGAACAATCCTACTACTACAAAAGGCTTTTTTTTCCTTTCACAGAAAAAGCATATGCCAATTATTTCACCATTAGTGCCTCTTTCCCCTCAGAGGCATCAGTATAATGGCACAGATGCTGTCCATTAATTTTTCGGTAATTTGAAGTCTTGATGTATCAAATTTATCCGTTAGGTTTAACAGTGTATTTTCCTTACAAATACAAAAAGTGAGAACAAGACTTTAACGTTACCAAATTTCCCACGTGTTGCCCCATCACTCGCCAGTGATCCAGGGGCAGGATATCTACCATAGAGCAGAACATTAACAGAACCTTTCTCTTTGTATAGGTGGTAAACCATGCAGCTGTGATTGCTTGAACACAGATTGCACAATGTAAGACTTATCGATTGAAAGAGAAACCATGGAGGGTGCTTAAGTAGAAATAAACTAATTTCACCTGCGTCATTATTTTTATATCTAAAACAACATCAATAGATTTAAAACAAACTATACAATCCTTGTTTTTAAATTATTTAAAATATATTAAAGATAAAGATTGTATATGAATAAATTGCCACGTGTTAAAAACCAAACCACATCAGCTAACTTTCACAGAAATGCAGTCTATTTAAGAGTAAAAATTGGGATAGAAAAAATTCTAATTAAGTTCTCAGATATTATATGTACGCTTAGCTCCCATGACTTTCCTAAAATGCTGGGTGTTCAGATCAGTATATTCTTTTGATTCACTGACATACCAAATTTAACTTTGATAGGCATTTTTGGCTGGAGACAGCCTTCACGAGCAGTTTTTTTTTCTTTCAGAAATAATGCTTTGAAGTGCTGCTAATAAATTATCCATTTAGAAAACTTAATTTCAGAAATAGTGTAGATAATTAGCCATCCATTTTAGCATCCTACCACTGTTATCCTCTAAGTCACTTCAGAAATACAGTCAAGAATAAACTAGCGATATACAAACTGTAATTAAACAGTTATATTAACTTTCCAAAATGAATACATGTTAAAAAATAAAGATTCAGTCATAGGGGAAAAAAACCTAAATCAATGAGGGTTAAACCAACCAGGTGCATTTCAGTTGAAAATAAAATAAATAGGGACACTCCACACCCACACAGGGCAGTTTCTGAGCAAATTTCTAAACACTTCACAGTTCTATATATAGAAGACTTCCAGCAAAAAGTATTTTACGGTGTTATGGAAGGAAGGAGTTTTACTAAGTAGTTCTGCTATTCAGGTATCACTACGAACTCTACCACACTGCTTACACAAAAGCCCTCAGAGATCAAGGCCCCATAATGGTAGCTGCTGTGTGAAGAAAAAGCTTGTATCTTAAGGAGCTTATCATCTAAGTAGACAGACTATAATCAGTATGGTGTGAGCTCAGTCTGAACAGCATTTAAGCTATTATTTTTTTATTTTATTTTTTTTTAAAAAGCTACTTTACCCACAAGAAGATGTGGGTGCAAAACTGGACCAGAATCTCAGCATCCAGTCAATTATTCATGTACTGTCTTTCAGTTTGCAGTACGCAGTATAAAACATTACTTTGTCCTGTAAGCCTCAATTTTCCTGAAATTGTAAGTGCCTTCTATGCTGCTTACTTCCCAGTGAAAGATGCTATACACCAAAATTTGACCTAATAGAAGCCTGTGCATTAAGCAGTACAGGGCAGACTTAGAGAAGAACTCACAGTTGCTGAAAATGAAGAAAATTCAGAACTGTTCATATCCATAATTCTTTGTGCCACATGGGAATAATTTGGTGCTTAAACAGTAATTACAACTTTGGAGTAAGAACTTAATTACTTGCTATAACCTTATCATTTACATAAGCATGGTATGGCTGGTAAACTGTGCAACAGTGTGTTGAAATATGGCAGTGATTTCTCCACCTCAAAAGTCCACCAAGCAGCCATGCCAGTGGCTGCTCCCTTATGGACAGTGGCTTTTGTGCCAATTCTAGAGCTCTGTTTACATAAAAACCCAACTATGGCAACCATACAGCACGCTCAGTGAGCTTACTATAAGCCTTAATCCAGGTATGGAATGCTAATAGGAGTCATGTGCTGGCCCCAGGCTGATTACTTATCAGATTCAGGAGAAACCAGCCACAGATCGAGACTAATTCACCACTCCAGCCAGTTCACCAGCATACATTCCTACCAGATCACATCAAACGTCAACAGATTATGATTCATCATAGCTTCGTTCAGTAATGTCTCTCCATGCAAAAACAGAGGAATGTGAAAGATTACTGATACATTTGGCCATCGATGGCCAACGTTCTGCATAACTCTTCATCTGACCTTAAAATCAGAAAGCAAGTCACCACAGCGAGTGGTGGCATGGCCTCAGTTCACAGGGAAGTCACAGAACGAGAAGAATGGAGCTGAGAGTAATTCTGATATACCACAAAAAGATTGTTGGATGTTCTAACTTCAACTGCACAAGGCAAAAAATATTCACTCATCTGAATTAAATTTTGCAGCCCTTGCTAACATCAATAAGAGCTTCATCTTAAACACACTGCAGCAAGATACTTAACTGGTGATATGCTAAAAAATAATAATTAAAAAAAAAAAAAAAAGGAACAAGAACCCCAGGTTAGGTTTCCCATAAATATTGTGTTAATTCTGCCTGCATAATCCATGACAAATTAGCTTCAGCAAATTCTGACCTATCCCCAGATCTGAAAAGAGCAACCACCTACCATGCACAATTTAGTAAACCACTCTTCTTATGTTGATTTATATATAGAACAGTGGGTTGGATGGTCTTAAACATTTAAGCTTAGGCTTCTGATAAGTTCATATACCAAACAAATTATTTAAGTGCCTGAAAAAATGATTCAGAATTAAAAGGTCTCAACCGGGTTGATGCCCCCATTTTATGTGATAAACAGTAGAAGACAATTTTAATTCCAAAGACTTCACTTTTTAAAGGCAAAATTAAAGAAAAGCACACAATGAGAAAGCAGACCAGCCTGTATTCAGTTCTTCCCAGTCATACAATTTCAAAAGCACTGTGTAGCGTTTACTAGTGTAGTGTTTAGTGATATGGTTTAGTGGTGATGTAGGTAGGGATTGGACTGGATGATCTTGAAGGTCTCTTCTAACCTTGATGATTCTATGATTCTAACTGTATAAGCAAGTCTGGCATCTGGTGTGAGGGCATCTACCTAGAAGGTAGCATAATGAGGTGTTAGATCTTATCAGGGAGAAGAGAATTTGCAACTTGGATCTCCCACTTCTTGGCAAGGGATCTAGTCATTAGGCTACTGCATACAAGTAACATATATAAAACATATACATAAACATATACAAACACATACATAAGTGCCACCGTTCTTTAGATATCTTTTAAAAGGCAGAACATACCACCTGTATCCCAAACAGCTATGTAAAGAGGTGGCTCCTGCCTCCTGGCTTTATGCTTATATCACACATCAAGTAGAGGGCAGGTTTCAACTGCAGGAGGATATGCTGGGGGCAGCAGAGGCATCACCTACCCTGCACCACACAAGGGCTTGTGGACTCTTCTCTCCCTTCATAATGCAAATGGTACATTTAGGGCAGTAAACTTCATTCTCAAGGACTGGTAGACCCAAGATAATAAAGTAGAGTACTGTCAAACTCCTTTCAAAAGGAGGGAAATAAGAACAATCCTTCACTTTCTAGCAGGGCTCTGCTGAGGCAATTTTGCATCTTATCTGAGAAGTCAGGGGAAAAAAACCCCACACTATCTGAAGCCCTAGTTATTTATAGTTTATGTTTACTCTTTGCTCAGTAGAATAAATGTGCAGAGTACTACTGAGATAAGACATAAAAATGTTCCTTGTTATACTGACATACAGTCTAGTAAAAACTTTACAAATGGAAATAATGCTGCTAAACTTCTCTAATTTATGTTTTTAAACCATATCATTCTTCATGCCCTTAGCACCTTCTTGATAGTCTGCTTCTTAAATCGCTTTTTATAGATTAAATAACTTTTCCCAGCAAATCACATCCTTTTTGGTATGTAAGCCATGCAAATAAAGCCAAAGGGGAGTGGTGTGCAGATCCGATGAAGAAGCAGGCCATTAAGATTCCAGTTTAGCAACACTGAGGTTCACACTCCCACTTCCTGTCACTACACCCCGTACCTGACCAACCACCTTCCCACCTCTCCCCTGATATCTCTGTCCACATACCCTCTTTGCCCTCTGCAGATCCCCACTATATTTCACATCTGCCTCTCCACTATATTCTTCCCAGTACTCCTATCATTTGACCCCATTTTCCCTTCTTCATCCCTTCAGCCCTACCTTAATGCCTCTTACCTGCCTATTCTTACTCTGCCATGAGTGGCAGACCCATCTACTTGTTCCCTGAACCACTATCGTCCCTCATATACCCTTTTATATTACCTGATCTTGACCTACTTGGCCACAGGAAAGTTATCTGGATCTATTCTCTGCATGGTTGCCCACCCAGCTGGCCAGCCAGAAAGTGTTATCTATACCAGCTATCAGATCAGATCACACTCTGTTTCCCAGGTTCTGGTGGCTAAATACATACACTTGCAAGTTATTCAAAGCTGGCCTAGATGATCAGGCTTGAGCTACCAACTTCTCTTAGAGCTCAAAGCTCCCTGCATTGTCAAGCTAAGACCAAGCTTGACCTGCTGAGATGAAGTCCAAGACATTATCAGCCTGATGCAAGAACTACAGTATGGAATTCCTAAGGTGTCTGACTTGGGTTGCAACAAATGCAACAAAAAAGCCCGAAAACCAAACCCCAAAACTTACAGCCTTAATGAAAAAAAAAAAATCTATTAAAATTATATGGTGGGTATGAGGTGGGGTCAACTGTGTGATGGCAATAGTCCTGTCTAGGCTAAATAACTATGAATCCTAAAATGAGACATGCTACAAGATGTAGTCCAACAAAGTCCAGACTCAGATGAACTTTCACTGGTAAATCCACATATCCAGAACCAGTGCCTCTGCCACGCCGGGTGTGATATTGCACAATCATCTAGCGCATTACTGAGTAGAAGCAACCTTCACACAAAAATACTGTTACAGTATTTGCTACACAGTCTTGGAAAAAAACGTCTAAAGGAAATGAGAAAGTGATTTAAAGGTAGCTCTAAAATCATGTAATTGGTCAGAAAAACAGAAGGCGTTTCTGTTAAAAGTGGACCATAAATTTTCTGTAATTTTTTTTAAGGGAGAGGGGGAAGAATTTTAACTTTAGTAGCTTCTTTATCTCAGACTCAAGCAACCATTTTCATGTCTTCCAAGACTTCATCAAGAGCAGCTGTCTAGAACAGAACAACCAGGTTTTGCAGCCAGCTGCCTTAAGAGCATGGGAAGTCACTTGCAATGATCTCTCTCCGCCAGTTAATGTCACTTAGCAGCCTTAGGCTCCTACCAAATTGGTGACTGTAGCAGAGAGGCAACTCTGATTGCAAGAATACTCATCTCGATCTACTCTGCCTGACATGATGCCATACTCCATTCTGTACAGTATGCTGTAGGTCATGATTATCTCCCTTTTCTTGACTGTATGTTCCTGTAAAACCTGCACCACCATAGTGAAGGCTCATACTTTGATACTGTCCTCGGGGTGCAGACCTCTCCTGCCCGTCACTGGTGACAACTCAAAACCTTCACCTCCTTCTCCTCCAAGTACAAAGGATTCTCTTTTCAGCCATCCTGCTCTAACATAAATTTACAGCAACATGTATATAGCTTAAAAAACAAAACCTACAACAAAAGTCTTGGAAAAATACAGCACTGCAGGCATGATTCTTCCCTGGGGACAAGATGAAAGAGCAACATGTGACAGATGTTTGTCATGTCATTTTATATAGTATTCAAATGCACACAGAAACAATAGTCATGAGGATGGTATCAAACCTAAACAGACCAAAATGAAACAAAGTGTTACAAAAATAACACTTGAATAAGAACAGAAGGAATTAAATATAGAAAGACCAAGAAAGTGTTTTTAGGAAGCTCTGTTAATTTTTTATGTCCATTAAAAAAAAAAAAACCAAACAGAAAAAAAAAATGAAGTCTCTTTTAAGCACTCTCTCAAATCCCAATTTTGTCTTCATTATCTGCTGACTCAGGGACTTCACAAGACTCTCTGGCTAGGAAACTGCAGGGGTTGCTTCCGACATTAATATAGTATTGATGTACCACCAAAGGATGTAACAACACCATGAAACAGAGCATCCCCTTAGCCTGCAGGGCTTCTAGCTATTCTCTTATGCTTCATATTTCCTCCCCGCAGCCAAAACCTCATTTTCCCTTATGTAAAACTCCTTTCTATACTAGCTTTATAAACAAGCAGATAAAGAGAATAAATAAATTATGCTCTGGGAAAGTAGCTAAGCAGTGAAATGTCAAGTGTAATGGATACCTGATCATATAGGCATAAATTTCAACTATGAAGTGTAAAAAGAAGTGAGACACTCTACTAATTCATTCACTCATATAAATATTTATGAATGCAACTTAAAAAATTGTTCACCCAGTTTGGGCAGTATGTATTTTAGCATGCAAATAACTGCACAGTGGTTGCACATGCTCCTATGGGGAAGACAGCACAGACGCTTTGATTTTTCAGGCTGCTTGCTATTTGCGAAAAGACAGTTACAGCATCATTCTTCAGGCTGAACTGGCTATTGGTATTCCATTCTAGACCTGAGATGCTGAAATCATTCTTCAAAACAGAAGCTGTTAAGCAGTCTAAACAAAGAAAAATCCTGTATAGCTTTTTTTATTTGTGTTCACGTATTTGGATTCTGCAATAATTAGAAGAGGAGGTATCTCCAAATGGTTCTAGATGCTCCTACCACAAATGATAAGAAAGCTAAATTAAAATGCAGTTTACCTGCAGGTTCTAGAAAAAATCCCCAACTATCTGCCACTATAAACTTCCGCTCCTCAGAGGCTCAATATCCATGAAACTCCACTCCCTTCAGTAGCCTGTGCTTTTGATCTCAGCATAATAATTATTTTCCACAACCTGTTCCCAAGTTTAAGAATGCACTTCCACCAATTTCCACATTTCTTCAAATCAAAGTTTTACATTGTAAACGTCTTATAGACAGCATTAAAGAGATGTCCCTTCCTATGGTGGTAGGACATAGCACACAGAAGAATAGGACAGAAAAACATGTAGCTAGCTAAAGAAAAAAGTGGATTCACAGTCTGACCAACATGTGCAGAGGCAGAGAATGCAGCACGTTCAATCCCACACCCTCTGCACCTGTCCTGTTATTCAAAGAGGTTTGGATGGAGGGAGGCACTGTGAAGGGCCACTACATTTCTGGGGTTAGTGAACTCCTGAACATGACTCTGCCTATTTTCTGTTCTGCAGAATTGTTGTAGCATTCTCCCTTTAGCAAGAGACACTCAGATAGGAAAACAAAAATCAAAAAATACACCAAAACCCTCATCAGTGATCACTGGGAGGTAGTGCTGTCCCAACCAACTCATTAAAAAGCTGGAAGCCAGCTGGGTAACAACTTTTTCCTCTGTCCTGCATCCATACATCCTCAGCAAACAAGCTGAAGAAAGGAGAGGACATCTGGTCAAACCACTGAAGAGATTCCCTCTGCTTTTAAAAGAGGAGCTCCACCCCACTTTTTCTTCAATCCATTTAGGAATTAGAACTGGTTGATCCACATTCTTACATTTAATCATGAACATATTTAGGTTAGAACAAAATAAAGGCTTCACATTCGTAATCCCATATTAACACACACTGGGGAATAACTGGAAAAGTCTGAGTGTGTAAAAAGATGCAGCTGAAAACTAAAGTTTTCCTGAGTGCCTAAACCACCTGAAAATCCCACTAGCTTTTACACCTTTCAGCACCAATCTTTAAAAATAGGACTGATGTTCCTTGATCAAGTAATTAAGGATTGTAAAATCATACCCAGATTTTGTAGCACTTCCTTAAGCTTCAAGGGGATTATCTGTTCCAGTTACTACCCAAAGTGATTAAATCACGTGATTCACCACAAATCTGAGACCAAAATCAGAGACCAAATCTGCTTTTCTTCTGTACAAAATATCTTCACAACACACAAATTAATACAGCATTTAAATAAAGTAAATTTTATCCTCAATGGTCAGGCAGAAGTATACAGAAAGGGAGATTAATTTATTCTTTTACCACCCAGTGAAAAAACATCAAAACTAAGACATGAATTCAGTCTCTGGTTCTGCATTCTCATTATTGAAACTCAATTGAAATAAACTATAAAAAGTGCCCTTTAAAACAGATTTAGATTTTTTAAACTCAAACAATTTTAAGATTGTCAAAGTTAAAGAGAAAGTCTTCTGATCAACTATTCTGCAGATGAAGTTTTAACTTCTTGCAAAATTCCACCATGGAATTATAAATGCAGATAATAATTTAGTCTCTGACAACCCTTTGGTAGTAATGCCCTATTTTATTCTTATGCATCAAAATCTAGCTACCTATTTATTGCAGTTACCAAGGTAATTTTACTTTTCTCCTCCATTACTTTTACATTGTTTGAGTGAATACTAATGCATATAGAGCTTATGAGGAGTCATCTATGACCAAACAAAAGCAAGAATCTTACAGACTGAATCAGACCAATAAAATAAAATTAGTATTTAATTACAGGGAGACAACTCCTTGGGTTGTGATGACAAATCTTACGTATTTCATTTTCACAGGCTATTCCTGGTCATTCCAGAAATACTGATCATTGTATATCAGGTGGTCATATACAGCCTAGAGTGTTAGTGAGTAAAAGTTACTGGAAACTGTAGTAAATTTATGTAATTGATGTCACTGATACCTCCCAACCCTATGATATTGACCAGTAATCTGCTCTTTTACAAGGGATTCACAAAATTTTTGAATTCTTACGGCAACTGGGACATGAGGAAATATTGCTCTAATGGCTGCAGGAGACAAACAGAGCAACCTTACCATACATGTGTTACAAAGCCTGGCAGAGTTCCTGGAAGGTATACCAGATACACCTCAGCAACACAGACTCACTAATGTTGTAGAGCTTCTTCTTACAACTAAACTTAAGGGTTTATGTTAGAAAATATTAGAAAGCTCTCATCTGAAAAATTTATAGTTAAATTATAAAAATGTTTTCAAGGCTTATACAGATGCTTGGTAAAATCCACCTACTCACCTGCATCACGGCTGATGAGGGATTTTTAAACTGGATAATAGTTTGCTATGCATCCAAGCCAAATATTTTGATCCCTTTTACTCAGTATAGGGAATTCAACCTAACTTGTGGGGGATAAAAAAAAAATAAATAAATCAGTGAACTCAGATATTCCTCCTGTAAATGGAGTAATGAGAGCCTCTGGTACCTTAAAATGCAAAGAACAAAGTGGAGCATATTGTTTTCAGTTTTGTCCATGAATGCAGAGCAATTCCACAACAGATTTAATCAGGGTTTACAATGTCTTAACTGACAGCAGATTTTGTCCCCAAGCCAAAGGTAAAAATTTACAAAGAGAAATAAATAATCTATTTCAGCCTGTTCAAATCTTGTATTTGTTCATGCAGGTGAATTATTTTCCTTTTAAAGAATTGTTCTTTCAAGGCTATTCAAATAAACTAACTATAGTTTTGAAAAATCACTTTGAGGCAAAAGAAAAGAAGATGACAGCCTATCTTACCTGACATCTGAGAACAATAAACAACCCCAGTCCTGGAATCTAGTATACCTAACAAGCTACCTATCTAATTCCAACCAGTTTTGAAAGTGTATAAAAGAATCAATATCTTCAGAAAAAATGCCGAAATTCAATCTCTTTACTATTAAACTGAAAGATAAAAGGAGTAACTTCTAGTTTTTTTCTTTACAGAACCATGTTCATTTGGAATCAAGTTTAAAACTTGCTTGTGAAGTGGGGCCGTGTATTTTTCTTGTCTTATCCTGTAAGCATCTAGTGCTCCCAAATGTTACTGAAATATTGCAACCAGCCTGTAGGATTTGGGCAATTAAAATCCAGCAAACACAGATCAAGAGTAAAATCTAGTTACCTTTAGTATTGGCTCTGAGACCAGGACTTTTGTAACTCTGCACTTTCAATGCTACAGACAACAAACAGAAAAATGTCCACAACAACAAACTTGGGTGAAAATGAAGCGCAACAGCTCAGAAAGGAAAAGAAATAAAAATCAGAAAGTAGCTTACTTATATAAAGAAATAAAATACACAAATTGTAAAATGAGAAAAAATGTAAAAGACGAATAATACAGGGATGTCTTTTTTTGACCAGATATCTTCCAAAGTGTTCTCATACCCTCAGGAGAAAAATCTAGTGCAAAGATAATAATCACAAACAACATTAACTTCTACTACTACAGTTCTGTTGAAAAGTAAGGAATTAAGTTGTCTGGAACTATTCCAGACACAAAACATTTGGCCATAAGTATTGAATAAATGCTTAAATAAAACCTTCAGCACACGTTTTACCCTGCTGAAAGGAGAAGGATACTGCACTGTGAGCACCCTCCTTACCTTTCCATGCTAGCACAGAGAAAGTATCCCTCTGGAAAAGTAATAAAAAGACAACACACTTCTCAGCTAAAGGAAAAGCCCATATCTGCCATGCAACTAAGCAAAAAAGAAGAAAGACATAGTAAAAAAGATCACTAACTTGATTATTGTCTCAAAACTGGTATGGGAAATACCTTGAGCCAGTGCATTATGTAGAGAGAAAATGAACAAAGATAAATATACCCTTGAACTAAAAAAAATAAATATAATTTATCTCTTATTTACACAAGGTCCAATTCAGCTTTCATAGTTTAGTTTTTAAGGATCAGGTCAATATTAAATAATTAGCAATTACATGTATCTAAGTCATATTAGCGTGTAACCCTTACTATTGCAGACAAATGCACCACAATTATTGAGTTATCCTCAGAACATCTCTCTGAGAAACAGACCTATTAGTTTAATACTCTATATGATGTTATTATCATTGGGGAACTAAGACAGAGAGACTAAGAAATTTGTTTAAGGTTTCTAGAGAACCAGACATAGCCCAGATCTCCTGACTGCTCACCCATTGCTTCATCTACTTGAATATCTTAAAATCTCCGTCATCGCACATTTCAAACACCTCACTGAAAATATTGAAAGTACCTGTAGATTTGTCACTTTAAAACAGGTACCAAACGCAATACTGACCTTATCATATCTCAGAGCTGTTATCAAACCAGATATATCACAAACCGCTGTTCTTTTGTCATGACTGTAACATACAGACCCCTTTACGTACACAGCTGCACATATAAAAGTGAGCTTTCTAGAAGTGGTGTACTGGTCTGTCTCAGTACAATAAGGAGTGGTTATGTAGCCTACCCCAAGCCTCCACCCAGATATCACCACCAAAGCCTCCAGACAGTGCTGGCACTGCTCTCCCCCAGAAGCAGCCACTCCTGCCAAGCCCATGCTGACCCCCTGAGCAGATGCACCCTGGTTCTCTTCACCGGGCCCTGTGGCTGATGAGCAGTAGCAGAGACATCTCCAGCCTCCACCAATTGCAAGCTGAACACTGCTGTCAGAATTTAAAAGTATCGTATCACCTGTAATGGATTAATATTAGTTTTAAATTATGAAGTATTCCAACTTCCTTCTGAATGCTTTAATATTTTATTTTTAATTCCCTTTTGTTTGCTCTTTTTTCTCTTAGGCTTTTTTTTGTGGGGAGCAGTTATACCTTTACTCCTTGAGACAGTACCTTTATCAATATTGAGCTCCTCAGGACTGGAAGGTTTCTTCATTCTTTGTTCATTAAGTGTCATGGGTAGCAACAACATAATACTTCATATATTAAGTATGCTGGCATTTTAGCTACAGAATGAAATATGTATTTAAAACACAGGGCAGAAGCATGAAAAGAACGAAATGCTTCAACATCTTTAAAACACAGTGAGCTTATGCACTTAACTCCTTTCAAATTACAGGACTGAAGACTGGGATACAGGAGAGTGTTTATCTGATCGATGCTGAACATACTCCAATGTACCAGTAATGAACCAACAGATGGAACTGAGGAGTTGCTTTGGATCTGTTTTGAGGTAGTACAGAAAAACTGAACATCTTCCACTAATAAAATTTAAAAAGCATTCATTAAATTAGAAAACAATTACAAAAAGAGGACATTTTATATACATAACACGCTTAACAAAATTTGGATGAAAAGACAGATTTTGTTTTTTATTTGGATTCTTGATTCTGTTGGTTTAAATCAAATTCTTATTGTTACTTTTACTTAGCCCTTATGTATTAAACATGGATTCTCCAAAGCTTTTTGCTAAACAGATTCACAAAAATTGGGAGGTACCTATCATCTGTTTTAGACCAAGTACATTTATCTCCTTTGGTGAGCTGAACTAGATTGTATTATGATGGACAACAAACAGCTGTTAAGAAGAGACTTTTCAACTAATAACCGCATGTCAATTCTGGCTTGCAAGGCACAGAGGAGGAGCCTGCCAAGAGCCCTGGCCCCTGCCCCACTCCCAAAGCCCATGGGATGTGCAGCCTAGCAGGGGGGAAGAGGCACAGCAAAGAGCTCATCAGTGGGTAAGATCTCGGGTCAGCAAGGCTGCCTACTCAATGCTAAGCCAAACCACAGCGCTGGGCTCCAGCAGCGGGTGGGGGTATGCGGCAGAGCCAGGTCAAGGCAGCACGGGCAGCACTTCTCTGCAATACTCAGTGTGAAGCCTTTGGCAGATTCTCCCTCTTTAGGTGCCAGTCTGTCTGGAAGAGATGTTGGAGGAAAAGGGAGAGGGGAGGGAAGCAAAGTTCCTCTCTGGAGATGGGCAACCAGAATGGCAAGGAGGCAGTGGTTCCAGGGCTAAGAGCACAACTCCCCTCTATCTCCCATGGTTTCCACAAGCACAAAGGACTGGAATAATCTCCCTGGGAGAGCAACCTCCCTCCCTCCCTCCTCCCCTCCTGCAGTCAGGGTTAGGGAACCAGCTCCAGGCCTCTTCCATCTCCAAGGCTGGGCTGTAGCACAGCCCTTTCCATGCATCGGAGCCAGGGCTCCTAAGGCAGGACAGGACATCTTCAGTTCCCAGTGAAACTTCCCAGCTCTTACAAGTGATGCTGTCCTTCTTAAAAAACAACTGAAGAGTCCTATGCTAGGGTATGTAATCTGAAAAGATGGAAATTCTCAATCAGTAGCACCAGCACTGCAGACTGACAAATCTTCGTAGCCTGTTAAACAACTGGATGGAATTACTCAGCACTGTCTTTCACTTCTGCCTCTTTTTTTCCTTTCCTCACATTTCTTTGCTGGCCAGATTATTCTTTGTATTTACGATAAGCAATTACAGAAATACTTCACAAATCTTTCTGAAAAACAAGACAATCCAAAATTTCCTTGTCTCATGAACAGTTCTAAGACAGAAACAAATTACAGACATAGCTTGTGGACAGCTTTAGTAAGCAAAAATCAATTATAAACCTTTATAACACAGCTCTAACACTCAGAAATGCAAGATCTACAGTCGACTGACAATTCTCCTACAAAAGAAACACAAAATATTCCACCCAGTACTATGAATTTGATAATACTGATATGAAATTGCCCTCAGTAGTTGGTATTGGCACAGGAAAATAAAAGCAAAGCTCAGCAAGACACGTGAAATTAATGCATTTCAGTGTAATTGCAACCAGTATAGCATAAATCAGCTTGGGCATGCAACTCTTGGCTGTCTCGTTTGACATAAGCAAATTCTGTGTTGTTGCAGGTGCTTTGCAAGCAAACATGACCCCAGCTGATAGTTAACAGATGAACTTTTTTGAAAGGAAAACGAGCCAAAGGAAGATCCCCAAGCTGACTAATAAAAAAAAAGAGGTGGGAAGTAGTTATGACCATCCCTGGACTGAAGTAGTCAGGAGCTATTGTGTTATGCTAGGATGCCACTGGAAATGGGCTGCTCCTAAGGGAACCAGGAGCAGGCTCCAGCAGGCTCATGAAGCATTCCTGGGCACAGCAGCCACTTCCAGCTGGGCCAGTCACTGGGCTGCTCAGCATGGGCAGCAACATTGGCACAAACCTTGTAAGAAATGTCTGTCTCAGCCTGAAAGCTACAGAACACCTGCAATCTATATTCTCTGAGAAAACTGCAGTTTCTAGCTCCGCAAAGCCAAGATCTAAGCTTATATGACCTCTAGTAATGTTAATCAAATTGGTTATTTCATTTTCCACATCAGGGCTTCTTGTTTCTTATACAAAGCCCCAAATGTTTAATACCTTATAAGACTTAAAGATGGAGTCCCTCTGCTACAGGTCCCTTTTACTTTTGACAATATGTTTTACATAAAATTGAGAGCGTTCACAGAATCACAGAATCCTAGGGGTTGGAAGGGACCTCGAAAGATCATCTAGTTCAACCCCCCCTGTTCAGAGCAGTCAAACAGCCCTTCCAGTGTGCGAGTTAGAGCAGCAAGGGAGAAAAAAGGGGTCATAAAAAAAACCCCCGGTATTTGTAAAGTTATCTGTATTTTATAATAAAGTTTAACCATTTGATTTAGAAAATAATTACTGCAAATTCATCAGATGTGCTCTTCATCCAGAAAAATAAATTAAAAAAAGTCAATCTAAAGTATAAAGAGGGTCCCTTGACTTGGAGATCCAAGCGAATTGTCTTGGTCCTTGTTTTTTTCCCCCCTCTCTATTCTGCTGCCCCTTTGAAAAACTCCTGTGTATATCACACATTGGAGCTCCACCCTCCCTAGCTGCAGGCTGTCTTCAGAAGACAGCAGTATCTGTAGCCCTCCCAGCCCATGGAGGGAAAGAAGAAGTGCTGTGGAGACACAGGCTAGGCTGTTCCTGGATTTGATCAGAAATTGCCTCTCAGCAGTGACACACAACACTGTTTACAGGTAAAACATGAATGAACATGTGCTTAAACTTCTAACTTAAGAGCAATGTCACACTACTTCTGTGATCCATCAGAACTTAGAAGATAAACATTTTAAGATATGGTTGGCTCTTGCTAGGTAGGCTTCCAAACAGGAACTTAAAAGCTGCAGCTAGTTGGTGATTGAATAGATGGCACTTTTCTCATTGTGCATAACCCATGCCAAGCAATGTGGCAGGGAGCGCTTGCTCTCAAGTTAGACAGATATAATCAAGCTGAGAAAGACTGGTCAGAAAACATGGGTTCTCCTTTAAAAAATTTTTGAAGAGTTGGTATTTGGTTTCATTTTGTGCTCTTAAAAAAATACAATGAGAGAAAGAAGGAAATCTTTCAAATATTAGCTGAGGAATTCCTACCCAAGTGTAGTCCCGCATCAAGGATCACTGAAGATCACTGTTATAGACCTGCTCCACAGGATGGTCTCTGAATCAGCTTAGGAGCCCATTCAGGTTAGCTGCTTGCAAGTATGTATTCAGGGACAGATTTATGATGCCCCATCTGACAGTCCCTGAAGGAAAGCTCAGTTCCCCCACCACCTCAGTAGCTATCCACTACTCACTCACGTGTTTTGGGATGTGGTTGGGTCCAGCTTTCTGTACAGCTTTGGCTATCCCATCCTTCTGATGACAGTGGGAGACATGCATAAGAAAAAACTCCTGTTCTCCAGTGAAGGATGACCCCAGCACCCTTCAAACACAGGTATTTTCATCTGCTGCTATGAGGACACTTGGCATGCCTGAACAGCCTGAGCACCAGCTGAATTCAGGACAGTGAAGAATAGGTGATGGTCCAAGAGAGGGGAATGATCCCACTGCTGTTCATCAAGTACAGCTTGGACCTTTTCTTTACAGGGGTATGGACTGTTAACTCTGGAGCCTGAGCCAAAGACCATTTCATCTGACATATTGGTGATATTGGCTGCACAGAACATTGCACATTTTCTGTATCAAACTGTTGCATAGTATCGCCACGCACTTTAAACCAGCTATGCTTTCCCAGGCCAGAGACATCAGCTTTCCAAGGTTTCCTCTGTCCTTAGTCCTATAAACGACTGCACCTATAAAAGGTCTCGATGAATTAATAAAGCAAACGCGGGACAACAGTGTTCTCATGATCAACTTCAGGACCAAATTCCTATCAGACTAACTACATAGCAAAGGGGGCTGTACAGCCAACAGTATTACGTGGTTGTCAAAAGGAGATGAGTTTTTTCATCAGTTCAGGTGTCCATGATGTGCTGCACTGGCTTGTGCCAGTTTTATTTAAAGGACTTAAAAGTACTGTAGTACATATAAGGGGATTAAAAAAAGGATTGCAGAACCTCAGCTGGATGTCATCCTTAATGTTACACAATTCCTTCTCTTCAAAAAGGAGGGTGGATTCAGCAAGACCTAAGTCTCATTGCTTGTACAAGGCCAAATCCTACTCTGATCACTCACTGATCATCCCTAACTCTGCAAAGGCCGCAGGCACTGAGGAGGATATGGAGACCTTCCAGAGGTTCCTCACAGTGAAACACTCCAGCAGCTCAGGCAGACATTCCTCACATTGGTAAGTGTGAGGGAGTCCCCCCACCCTTTCCTTTGTGCCAGCCTCTCCAAGGGGAGTGAGAAGGAAGAGTTTCCAACGAGAAATGAGAAACCAATGTCAAAGAAAAGGAGGTGAAAGCACAAAGAGGGACCAGAAGCTCTCCACAGAGGGACAAAAGTAGAGAGCCCCAAGGTACAACCCTTGGTGTAACAGCAACTGAAATGACCTTAATGGAGCTCTCATTGCTATTACCGGATGTCCTTATAACATCAGGACAGTCTTCATGATTCCTCAGTAATTTGAACAGCTGTCATTGACTCTCAACCCTTTTTGCAAGTTTGGCTAAATCTAGGATTCTGCCAATAACCTCACTCAATCTGGGTCAAAAGATGGCAACATCAGGGCTCTGAAAGATGTCACCATCCACCGAAGCTGATCTGAAGTCCCACAGCATTGTAACAAGTGAGAGGTTCCCACTGGGTTTTTAATTAGTATTTTGTACATGTCACTTGGCAAACCAAACTTTGCTGGGGCAACATTTTTTAGGATTCCTCATAGTTCCAAAATAAATGAGAAGTTTTTTAAAACACAAAGGGGTAAAAATAAAACCTCACACCCCAAAAAAGCACACAAATTACTTATAATTTGCCTCTCGCCAGGCAGTGGCTTTAACAGGCCAGAAAAAAATTAATAAATGTATCATATAGTGTGGCTCATGTACCTACGTGTCCAATCAGCATTGCAAAGAAACATGAATATCTCATTAAAATATATAAATGTATTGGTTTCCTACACTTCACCACTTCCATTATATTTCTGAAAGGCACTTTATTTTAGGAGACAACACTCTACAACACACTGTCCTCTGTACAGACTTTTGCACGCTTGTTTTTCTTTGTTATTGACAAAGCTTCTGCTTTACACAGGATTTGTCATGGAATTTAAAATAAATACCTACAAAATTATTTTACTCAAGCAATCAATAGAAATCCTCATTGAACAGGAGAGGGGGTTTTTTTTGCAGCTTGTGTGCTTTACTGGGATGCAGTACTGCTTGCATACACTTCTAAATTACATAGCAGGGTTCTTCACTGTGTTATCGATTGATCTGAGATTTTTGGCAAGTCATTTCACCACCGTGTGGTTCCGTCTCTTCCTACCTAGCTGCTGTGTCTAATTAGCCTTTATAAAGCCTTTGAGGCAGCGACTGTTTCTCAGTTAGCTTGTAGTACCTGTCTCCATGGGACTGAATTTCAGTTGTCTTAATACAGTATTAATAACATTCATGTTTTAGGAGATTTTCTTTTTTAAGAATAAATAGAAAAAAGGAATTGCACTGGAGAAATACAGTGCCAGTTCTCTTGGTAAACTATATTTATTTCTTCCTAAAAAGCCAGATAGGCTTTAAATAACACTAAAAAAAGAACAGGAAAAAAAAAAACAAATTTAAAAACAAACAAAAAAACCCACAAAAACCCAAACCTAACTAAAAAACAAAACAAATGTAAAAAGACAGCACATGTACCCAGAGAAGTTGTGGCTGCCCCCTGGCAGTGTTCAAGGCCAGGCTGGATGGGGCTTTGAGCAACCTGGTCTAGTGGGAGGTGTCCCTGCCCCCATGGCAAGGGGGTTGGAACTAGATGAACTTTATGGTTCCTTCCAACCCAAACCATTCTGTGATTCTATGATACTATGATGAAAATATAATCATTACCATTGTGAAACTCAGCAATTTCCTAAGAGTTTTTAAGAACAGTATCTCATGGCCTAAATGAGGATACCAAAGATGCTAAGTTGTTTTATGCCATCCCAGCTTCCCGCACTGAAATTCACTGAGGTTCGTGAGGACACCAAGGGTAACTCCCTTTGGGGGGAGGCTGAATAAGCTCTTTTTGTAAAGGATTTTTAGAATCTGGAAGCTATTCAGATAGCTTAATAACAAGAGTAATATTAGTGTCTACAGGGATACATGTGAAGACTTCTCTCTTAGCTGCAAATCTCTTTCCCAGCAACAGCATCCTCACTAGGCTGGCCAACAACATGCAGATACGGAGGGAAGAATTCTACAGCTCACTGCAACCAGTTCCTACGGCAAGGGGTGAGAATGTTGCTTATTGCGCACTAGTAATCTACTTAATATTGATCTGAAAAAACATTATTGGATCCACTACATTTCCTAAGAGAAACTGAAACTGCTCTGTTAACGTGCAGGAGGTGCTTTCTCAGGTATGCAAAAAAAAGTCTTCAGTTTTTCCAACTTTTACATTCAAAAACATTGATTTTATTACCCTTAAAATACACACACAAACATGAATCGCTACCAAGGCAAAGCAGCTGTTACACATCTGCAAGTCATATTAACTGTGCACAAACCCCTACAATATTTCACACATATTTAAAGGAGACATTTTTAAATTTTATGGGTTCATCTGTTCTGAAGAGTAGTTCAGTACACAAGTACCACAGGCATAACATAAAAACTCAACACATGAATCCAGAAGACTTTTTTTAATTAATATTTCAAATACTGACTTTTAATTTTTATTAAGAAAACCAAACATCTTGGTTTTACTCTTATTTTCCCAACAAAATCTCCAGTGCTGTGATGCATTCTTTTCCTGAAACCTTTTATGCTATTTTTACTGGAAAATGACCAAACAGAGTGAGTGCTGGAAAAGTTCTTTTTACTGGCTTATCAGAAATTCCAGTAATTCTTCTAGAAGTTTACAGGGGAAAAATGTTCACCCACAAGTAAATGGAGCAGATAAAAAGAAAACACTAAATTGTTCAGGAAGTATATTCTCTGTATTCAGAATAGTTAAGGTTTTTTGAACAGGCTTCTCTAGCAGCAGCTGTAATGGAAAGACCGTGAAACAACAGAACAGTAAATACTACCAGTAAGAGAAGCTCCACATTGGTCAGGGATATTTTCTCTTAAATCATATTGTTCAACTTTTATCCACTTTACAGCTTCTATCGCCAAGACCAAAATATTGTCAATTCGAGCTACAGATCCTACATTAAAATGATGCAGAATAATTCCAGTAACTATTATCAAGAAAGTCATTAAGGCTAACTCTGAATTTAATGTGAATACTTACATTGCCATAGAAACTAGAGGTTCCCAACTTCAAATTGTCATGCTAGGTGCTGTAACAAAAAGGCAGTTCCTCTCACCAAAAGGTTTCAGACTTTATGCATGAGACAACAGGCAGATATAACAAACCCACACAGGAGGAGAACTCGGAAATACCAGCAAAACAATCAGTGCCAATATAATGAACAGGAGTCACAGCACACCATCTAATACTGCCATAGTCATCTCAGTGGAACTGAGTTTCAAGGAGAGTTTTGCAAAGAACAGTGTAGTGGCTGTGCACGAAATTTGGGAGAGTAATTACATTTTACCTAACCAAAGCCCACAATAGATTAAATTTAAAAAGTGCCCCTCCTGCCCCAATCTGCTACAAGAGTCAAGCAGCTGCTGCCTTTTCCATTCCACAACGATTATGCTTTGATGATGGGAGCACCCAGATGCTCTATTAGCTTATTAAGTTTGCAACAGGACTCTGCGGTGCTTTGAAATATAAAATGCTGTTCTTAGAAAAATATAAGGATGCAGAATTAAAATATAATGGGATTAATCCTTGTTTATACTAACGTACTATTCTGGAAGTGTAAGAGGCTTACGTGACATTTATTAATACAGATTTAACACAAAGAAGGACTTAGTAAGGAAATAATACAAACTAACATTGCCATTTCATTTAATACTAGCTAAAGAACCAGCCATGTGAATTAATACATTAGAAACCATTCAGTATCACTCCTATGGGTTACAAAAAAAACCTTTCCTCAGCTTTCAATCTGAATTTAAAATCAAACAAACAAAAAAATGTGTGCATTGTAAGAACTTACAAGTGAAATAGATGTCCTGGAATGAGACTGATGTCCTAACTTGGTTCCCTTTCAGCTTCTGTAGCACAAGTTAGGTATGGGTTTATAAAATGGATATATTTTATCAAAATATGTGGATTAAGTCATGATTGTCTTGAAGGAAACAAAAGCTGGAAGATTTATTTTTTTCTTTAAAAAACGCTAAACACGAAATGTGCAATTTAACAAATTATATTCCACATTTCATTTTGACAAATGCAAGGACAATGTGAGATATGAAGATACCAAGATTAAATAGATAGGTAATAAAGGATGACCTGTACTTGTTTCCAGGAAGGATTTCCACTCTAGCATACTAATGTTACATTAACACAGCTACAAAATTTACTTGCTAGTATACAGTGTAGAAAATTTTGCTCATTATACTCCTGCTATTCTTTTCCAGTTGTTCTGCTATTCATAGTGAATCTATCAACACTACTCATAACCATAAAATCTATTTTTTTTGTTTGTTTGGGGTTTATTTCCTGCATACTGGGGGCACAACATTTCTTCTGAGCTTTTAAAAACAAACAAACAAACTTGATATGACTCTGCAGATAGTGAGCCATCTCAATTTTGTTGTCAGTGTCTGACCTAACAGATTTCCAAAGGAAAACACTAGTCCCCAGTGTGATCATCTTTGGACTCTGTGAACAATTTAATAATTTTGGACAATTCAATGAAATGACTGCCATCACTGGCTATAGAGACTACCATATGTTGTCAAGGCTGTGTCACGTATCTCCCAGACCAGGGACAATGGGGGATTGCTACACCACGGTTGCTCCCATCAGAACAGGAACAATCTGGAATCATGGAATGCCAAAATTCTGGGTCAAAACAAGTTTCTGCATGCTTTCTGAAGTAAATTTGAGCGTAGAGGGTAGAAATATCTTACTGGCAGAATGAGCTAGTTTGTGCTAATGCCAGACATTAAAGATGCACTACTTGAAAGGGTCAAGGTGAATTCCAGGGACACAGGAAGGCCTGAACAAAGATGCTTCAGTAGCAGAAAAGCTGTGGGAGCAGGTGGACATTGATGGACAGGTAGGGCTTCGTGGTTTGTAAGAAAGAAAAGGTATATGGGGGAGTTCCTTGACATACACTGATCTGAACCAAGGATGATCCAGAAGAGTCAGAAAAATGTGATATAGAAATTTGAGGAGGCATCATTTCACCTATGGATTTTTTCAGGTCAGGGTCATAGCCACTATGCTTTGCCTACAAACCATAAAGCATATGCATGCTTCATTTTTTCTTCCATTTTCACATGGACTTAAACACCTGAACTGTAACCTTTGCTTCCTGAGGTTGGAGGTCTGAAAAGAAAGACACAGAATGTGACAGAACATGTGATTTCTAAAACCAGTCATATTTTAGATTAATAATCTCTATTCTTTTTTTCCATGGGACTTTCTCTCTCACATTTTACTTTCTCCATTTTGTTCCTTGTCTTACTTTCCATTGTCTTGAGTCCATGCATTGTGAGAGTAACTAAAGACATCCAGGAGAAGCATGTGAAGCTGATAAGCAGAGTGAAACAGCATTATTCATACATTACTAATCCTAGCCTATATATGAATGAGAAGACACCTAGCAGTGGTGTGTTGACAACAACATACCTTTTGATTAAGCTTTCTGGATCCCAGCAATGTGCTGACTGCGAGTTCAGAAATAATGCATTTGTGGTTCATTTACACACTGTAAAAAGGGTAAATACATGGCAGATACATACAAACAGCAGCCTTCTGTCAGCTAAGCTTCTAGTGAAAAGTGCAAGTTATGGATAGGAGATTTAAATAAATGAGACTTTTTAGGCTAGTGTTAGAAGACCATTTAAACTGTAAGAAAAGTACCATTTTGGAGATTATCAATTACCAATGCGAATTCTTGTCCAGTTTATGAATGCTAGGTAAAGTTCCTTTTTGTTAAAGCCCTTTGCTCTCTTCGTTTTCACTTGCTTCTGTCTGATATCCCATCTGTCACTATGGTAGCTTCAGCCTACAGTGAAAAAGCTATACAAATGGCCAGCAGGACTATTACCCCTTCTCACTGGGTGGATTTCCATGAGGTTGAAAGAAAGCCAATTTGTAAGAAATTAGGTGTGCTGAAGAGACACTGTTGGGATCACTGCCCCTGTGATTTTAGAAAATTCAGTTAAGGCCAGCATTGCAATGACATTCAGCAACAAAAAACAAAGATGGGGACTTTGCTACTGAAAACAGCAACTCAAACTCTGCACTATAGACTGCACCTGCTTGGGTAGGCATCTATCCAATCTTATTCCAAAGTTTATGATCATTTTATTTCCTACTCCAGAATACTGTGCCATACTGCACATCGCTTGGCCACCAGAGTGAACTGGTTCATTGTAACTATCATATATACATGCAACAAAACTTGTAGGAAAAACATACTATATTAGTACTGTAGCCCATAAATATTAATATATATTATTGTGTAGCAATACTACACAGTCTTACACACTCTCAACCTACAAAGTCCTACCCATAGGTCTCCAAAAATATATATACAGATGTATATGTATACTCACATTGTACGTATACACATATTGTACGTATGGAAGAAAAAAAATTACTTCCAGAATGTTAACACAGACAAGCAATAGTACTATGTTCTTTGACCCTTGCCTTGATGCTCTCCAATAAAAAAAGTTTTCCTTTTTCTTTTGTTTATACCACTATAAGGAAGAGAAGAATAAGAAACATCAGCTTCTACAACTACTGTAGCAACTTCCTCTCCATCATCCCTTCTAAATCACAGTTATGACCACCTACTCACATAAATCCATTCTGAAGGAGCACTTTTTCCATATATACACCAATTCTTGTACACAAAAAATGCAGATGAATAATTTATCAACCCTTTCACGTCATAAAAGGAGCTCCTCATCTATGAGGTGCAAGGAGAAGATCTCAAACACTAAAAGCAAATGCTCAGAATACAGATCTTTCATTAAATGCTGAATTAATGCAGGTGAGGTTACAGGATGCATAAAATAAGTCAGAAGCAGTTTTACCCCTTCATACCAGTACTTTCCTTTGATGTCAACAGAATCAACAGATGGAATGGTGTTAGGGTGAGATGAACTTTACCATATGTGACTCAACAAAACTAAGCAGAGCACTCTCAATTATTTAATTTCTTCAAGGAAATGATGCACTAACAAAGTCATGGCCCCATCCTTTAATGGCACATTTGTAATTGTCAGAGAAGGGAAAAGACTGATGGATATAATTCTACTGCCAGTGAACACACAGAGTTCCTGACATGAAACATCACAATCTCTCTGGAGGAGCTGAAGAATAAATCACTGGTTACATGATTCAGAAGTCAGCTTCAGTGGTTTTTAAGTTAAGATGGACAAACATAAGAATGACATAAAGTAATGGTAAAAAGAGAGCTCTGAATGTAATTTCTAGAGTTAGTAAAATCCTAAGGATCACAAGTTAAGAAAAAGTAGTAGGTCCGATGTACAGTTTATTTTCAAAGACTATACTTGCATTATATACCATCAACCATGCAGGTTTTCACAGTTCTTTGGGTTTGGTTTTTTCAAGACCCTTGTGATTTTTTTTATTATTTGAGAAAACCATAGAGCTTTCTATTGTAAAATATTGATGTCAAGAAAATTTTATCCAACATTCACATCTTGGAAGTTGATACTCAGGTAGAAAAAACACAAAAAGACAGTCTGTATGCACATAGTATTTTCATGAATGTAGAAGAGAATTAATTGATGAACTTAAATAACCAAAGAAATTTCTTAAAAACGTAACTATACATAGGAATATGTGTATGAAAAAGTCTATAGGAAAACAGTAACATTTTAACTAGCTGACATGGTATTACATGTGCAGGACAAAACCTTGGAAAACCAAAACTTGTCACAGATTTTGAAAGGAAAGAAAGAGTTACCTGCAAGACAGTTTTTAATTGCAAAACCCATGGATGAACTCATTAAGAAAAAAACAAACTGCTACAAGGCTACTGAATCCCTGAGCCACAAATCACTGGGTCCTGGGACAGAACTGTGCTGTCCCTTTACTCTTTGGTGGGAAACTGCTGTTGCCACTACCAGGAATAGGATGTGGGGGACACAGACCTGCAGCCTGCCCAAACACGGCCACTCTTATATCCATCCTAACGATAGTCTAAATCCTCTCCTGACTGGAAACACACTTGCAAATATGCCCAAATATGGTCATATAACTAAATATTCCTAAAACTAAATCAAGTTGCTCAGTTAGTCTGATGAACCTGGTTACTTAGCATGTCCAAACCATTTTCCTCAAGGAAGAGATGTGTAAGGCTCCAGGACAAAATCTGCCACGAGGCTCATGAGTTCTGAAATCCATGCTTTCAGACCATTCCTTGGGATTCTGCCGAGTGCAACTGTGGAAGTTTATAACTCTATGCAAAAAATAAAGATCCTGGTTTATGCAGTACAACTGAGTGGACAAGAGAGTTGTCCTGTAGAAACCAAGATCTTCATTCAAAGGTCTTACAACCCTTCAAACTAAAACCAAAGCTGTACTGGAGTCTGTGCACATCATGAAACTCTGTCATCTACTGATGGGAATTACTGGAGAAAGATACTGTGGATCTGAGACATCAGTGATGAACAGAAAGTGGAACTGGAGACAACACTGCTCCTCACATGATTCTTCCCCGTGTGATTACTTATCCAAATTAGGATGCCTTTCCTTAACACTTTGCTACTTTTACAACTGTGCATCTGTGCATCTGTGGGAAGAAGACAGTACTTAATCCAAACTGTTCTGCATGTAAAAACAATCACATTTGAAATCAGAAGTATTTCTTTCAGAAACATTTAGGCTCTTCTCTTCACCGGAGAGAGCAGAAGGTCAGAATGCATAACATTTGCAAATATACCCAACTAATTTGACAACTATACAAAATTCTCCCATTGAAAGGGTATATATTAAAAAATCATAGGACTTTACGGAGGAAATCCTGCCTTCTGCATTTGATGTCAAGGACAGCTTTGCCATTGACTTTATCTGGGCCAGGATTTCACCTCATGTGTTTTAAGAGAATCTCTGTGATTCTGCCAGCAGTAGCACAATAAGTGGCTCGCAAAAAAAAAAACAAAACACTAACAAAAAACTCCAAACAGGAAATAGTCTCCAAGGAATTATCCTCTGTGAACTTTTACAATTAGGATTAAAAAATATTAACAATAATGGTTCTTACTATCTTTTCTCCCCGTGCAAAACTAGGCAATAATTTCCTGCATTAAAATTTTATTTATTGGGTGTCAAACTTAGGAGAGTTCTGTGTCAGATCGTATCGTGGAAGTGCTAATTAGTTTCTCATTATGTTTACTCCTCCTGATGATACACAGCAACTCCTACATTATATGATTGTTATTTCTAAGTTAATATTTTTAGCTCAAGATGTTCAGCTCACATAAAACAGCAATATTCCATCAGACTTGTTCTAAAGAAGTATCTCACCTCATAATGTGATAAAAGATTAAATATTTCATTATTTTGAAGAGGGGAGTGTTCAATCTGACACAACATAATGAAAAATCATGAAAGCAGTTTTATTTTCTATACTTCAAAACAGGTAAGCTAATTCCTGTAAACTGAATTAGCCATTCCCCTATTTCTTCTACAAGTGAATTTTCACTGCTGAATTATCAAAACTTTCAAACAAGAGAATACTCACAGTCTCTTAAGCATCACATTATGAATAGTCATGTCCTACCTCCACATTTCTCTCTCTGACTTTATTCCTAGGCAGCACTGAAGAAGCAGCTACAGTCACATGGTGCATTCAAGGTCATGCTATCCTAATTTACAAAGATATCATTGATAAATTATGTGGAAACAATGATAATGGAGTCATTAACCTTGTTCCAGCACACTTAAGGTGCTTTATAATTAAAAGGATAACAAAAGTTACAAAAAGATATAAAGATTTCACTGCCTAGCTTTTCCTTTCCTACACACTGCTGCAGAGAACTGTTGGGGAATAGTAATTTGTTACTGTGACATAGATGCCTGCTGTCTGTGCTTTGTGAGCAAGGGGTGCAGAGATTAGACTGAATTACACTGAAGGAGGAGTCAGGTGGTAAACACACAAACCCATTGACCTTTTTTTTTTTGAGAAATAGGAAGCTGGATCCAGAAGGCCTCTCCCTTTGGCAAAGTAAAGGATGCTGGAGCACAAGAAAGATCATTCCAGCCAGGAAGTCTCTCTCAGTCCAAGAATCTATGGAGAACTGTCATTTACAAACACGCAGTCATCTGGCCAGTGCTTTGAGGACTCACTTCAAAAGTGCAGTGTGTTAACACACTGAAGTAAAACTCCCCAGAGATATATGTGAACTAGACAGAATTTTGAATTCATCCTCTATGTCTCATTCAAGAAACTTGCAGTAATCCAGACTAAAAGCCTGACTAATGTCCCTAATTCATGTATGACAGATATCTTTATTAAGGGTGCACACATTAATGAATCACTGGTGATTGCTTTGACTTAAAGAGAAATATTAGAAAAACAGTGAAGAGGTGGGATAGAGACTGTTTCATGTAGTAAATGAACGTAACCTTAAATTGGCATTACTGTAAAGTATCTACAGGATTTCTGCAAAGAAAAAAGAATTCCAGTAACAGATAATGTATGCTCATCTTCTTGACACTTCCACTGCTGCCTCCTTTGGAATCCCGTAGCTGTAGGACCGCTCACACTAAAAATTATTGATAAAAACAGGAAAGTACAGAGCAGGTTTCCTGGAGTTCAGGTGCCCAGAGATGACACTCTACTGCAAGACAGAATCCATTATACTCCTTTCTAATCTTCAGTTATCAGATAAACTACTGTGTCTCCCTGCATTGCCTGACTATGGAGATATGATCTACAACATATTGCACAACTTACCTCAAAGGACAAATAGAAAAATCCCAGATCATACCTTTATTTAGAGGGTTAACCTAATGCAGATAACTGAATATATCATAAAGTACATTCTGAAGGCCTGAGTGAAAGTCAAACTCTTTCTACTATTCTGCCGTATTTGGATAAGCCTTTCATGCATTCAGAAGTATCACAAATGCCACTTTAAACAATGAACTGCCAATTACAACGAGGAATCCAAATTACAAAATTATACCAGATGTCAGGGGAGCTCTCCTGCACGTCCTCTGAGCAAAGGCTTCTGGCTATAGCTACAGAGCACAGCACCAAAAACCTTCCCACTGCAGAAATCCCCAAGTTTTCAAGGGCTGAGCTTGCTGCCCGGCTGAAACGCTTACTTCAGCCACATGCGTACAGCCACCGCACCATCGGCGTCCAAGCAGCACCTACAGACTTCGCTCCCAGAGCTGCTCACAGCTCCCGCGCTTCCGAAATGCTGCTGGGGTAGCAGAAAGCTCCTGAGCAGCGTTCAGCTGCAGTTAGCCCAACTCAGCAGAGTTTAGAGAGGACAGAAACAAACATGGAAATAGCATCTGTGGCGTCTCTTCCCTGCTGCCTTTCCTGGGAATGCATTAACCTATTACAGCACTTCAAAAATAAATAGGAGAATCGGAGGAGAGGCAAAACCAGACCGCTCTCTGCCGAAAGTTTCTCCCTGCCTCTCCCTCCCACTTTTTCCGAGCTCGCCGCTCCCCAGGCTTAGGCGATCGTTTTCACCGGGGATCAAATGAATGACTTTTCCGCTAATGACACTTAAGAGATGCTAAAGCCGCTCTGATGCCGCCAGGGACCCGGCGCGCAGCGGCGAGCCCTGCCCGCCAGCCCAGGCGCCCGGAGAGAAGCGGAGCCAAGGGCGACCCCCGCTCGGCAGC
>VZRW01013288.1:130393-140906 GCA_013398125.1 Aegotheles bennettii
CGATCCGGCAGCGGCCTGAGGCTGTGCCCGCTGGCACCCGTGCGGGGCCTGCTGGGGTCTGGGAACCGGCCCGAGACGGGGAGGCAGCGGGACGCTGTCACCCGGTGGTTCTGGTAGCGGCAGGGAAGGACCCAGCCTCAGACAGGCTTCGAGCTGTGGCCAAAGGAACCAGCGGCAGCCGGTGACTTCGTGGTTTCCCTCCGTTCGGAGGTGTCACACCTCGTTTCACTGGGGTGCTCATGGGCAGTTTTTAATGCTTACTGCTGTGGCCGCAGGAGCCAGGAGCCGATAGCTCAGGGGTGTTGGATCTGAGGAGGGTCTGGTGGGCAGAGGGGTGGCCGTTTTTTCTGCAAAACCAACCTGCCATCATCTGCCAGATGTTCACCACCCTCAATTGCCTTCTGCTCCTTGGCCCTAAGCTCCAGATGACCCTTGTAGCCAAAGACCAACACTTCCAACCTCCAGAGCTTTGCCGTGCCCAGGCACTCAGGTGCTCTCTGTGCAGCAGGTGACACCGTGACCGCCTGTCCTATGGGCTCTGCCTTTGCTCGGCTCTGTCCCACGCCTGGCACGTGTGCGAGCAGTGGGGTGCAGCAGTTGGCATGTCTTTCTGAGGAACTCGCCCTGCCTAAAAAAATACGTTTCCATCTGAAGGGGAGATTGACAAAATCCAGGCAGAGCAACCTCCTGACTTTTGAGAAGCAGTTTTTGTGCCTGCGGGATGTGAGAGCGGGATAGGTGAAGGCGGGGGTCTGCAGGCTGGGTACCGAATGGGGGACGGTGGGAGGAATGCAGCGTGTGTTACGGCACATGAGTTAAAGCTGGTCAGATATTTTTAAAATTTCAATTAAAGTGACTCCGCAATGAAATTTTTCACAAATTGTATTGCTGTTTTCCCTCTAGGTTCCTATGGAAACAGGCCTTTATACGATCATGCTTGGCTGTGTCTCCTTTACTTCTCCAATAACTTTTGAAGCTGTTGGGCAGTTTCACCCAAATCTATCTGAAATATAATTAAGTTATTTCATGAAAATAGGCAGCTGGGTAGGGCTGAGAGATCCTGTAAATGTCCCAAAGGCTGTAACATGAACTTGCCTCTTATTAAACAGTGATTCACATGGCTGAGAGACCATAGAAATGTCTTGGTAATGAGAAAAGTTTCAATTACAGCTCATTATCAGCCTCAGCGTAAGTCTGTGGGAAACCAGGGTTCTTCAGTTCAGTTCTCCCAGAATTACTTGTGCAATGTCCTGCACTCTGAGGTGGAATAGGCACATGCAGAGGGGAGGAAAGCAATGAGAAATTCCTGAAGTCTGGATGCTGCAAGTCATTTCACCTGCTTTGCTGTGCGGGCCTGCCAGCGGTGCAAAGTTCTGTGTGCAAGGAGCTGCATAGAAGTGGAATTAAAGAATAAAAAAACTATAAAAAAAATCAAAACCAAGACCCCACAAAACTGGAAATAAGAGATCATTAAGCATGGACAGCTGAAGGTGACGGGGGAACTGGACAGGTACTTAGACTGGAAGGTACTAAGAGGTTTTCACTGGTGGGACAAGGATTACAGTAATGGTCTCCTTTTCCAAAGACCGTCAGGAATGTCCTGCTGCCCCTAGGAGCAGGGTCTCCGGTCTGGACAGAAATGTGCTAAAACACTTGGAAAGAGAGCCAGAAAGTCAGCAGGTTTGTTTCTCACTGTAGCCCTGCCCTTCTGTTTTGTCTTGCTTTTTAATTCAAAAGTGAGACAGAAAGCTAAAAAGAAGAATTACAAGACATAACATCTTCTGTTTCCCAACTGTTTCCACAGTCACGTCTTTACTAAGTCCTCTGTTCTGCTAAAGCCCACTTCAGTGAAGTGGTCACCGTTTCTTAGTTTAGAGTTTATAGTCATACTGCTAGTATAGGATTGCAGTTGTTGATTTGTCTGATAATTGGAAGTAAATTTCTAACTAACTCCATGTTCACAATGTATGGACAACACTAGGACATCTGCCAAAAATGCAGCTTGTAAGAAATATGTCAGAAAATATTTGAAATATTCCTGTGAGATGGGGAAAGAGAATCGTGTGGGTGTTATTTTCCTGTCTCCGGTAAGTTATTGATTAGAATTTTTTAAGTTCTCATTACCATTTTAAGTCACATGACATTGACACTAGGTAATAGGTGGATGCCTTGCTAAATAACTGGTGGCACAAACCCCCATTTTAAAGGGCCTACAAGTCAGAGCATTTCTGATTTAACATTTGTGAGCAAATCAAGCTGAAGGAACTCTTCATTTCTAACTGTTGTAGATAGTCATATTAATCTAAAATAATAACATGTAGAACTGGTGGAAGTGGTGGTCCAGTAGCATTACCTTTGCCTTCTGAAGGTGGGCAGCAATGGGAGCCAGGCCCCAGTGCAGACATCCGCAGTTTGGCAGAGAGGTGGCAGGTAGGGGAAGGAGCCTTAGCAGTTTTCCCAAAACAGATCTGCATCTCCATACCAGGAAAGGATGGCAGTTTTCAGGTTTAGAGATGAACAGAAGTTGGTGAGTGGAATAGCAGATCATACCTGCTAAGGTAGGATAGGGTGAAGGGTATTGTGTTTGAAGGATGATGGAGGGACACAGTATTTCTCCACAGCATTCTCTTACAGTGGGGATAGGTTTTTACTTTTGGGTTGACTGTGGATGGATAAAGTCTTGCCATCATATCATCACTGGTTTATGTTGTCAGGATTAAGGGCACTGAGGCCACTAATGGAAATTCATGGTTTGCTTTGGTTTTCCATTTGAAAATATATTGTGAGGAAATTAGACCTTATATAAGGCCCTTTTGCGGCAGCTGTGCTCTTTCAGAGAACTTGTTTCATTTTTACAGTGGTAGAACTGTAGCTGTAAACCAAGACTATCCTTGTTGCTGGCAGAGTGAGTGTGCCAGCACATTACTGAGAAGGCAAGTTTGCAGATTTTCAGCCTGGCCCCTGAAGAGCCTGAAAAGGACTTTGTGACTTGCCAAGGTTTTTCTGTCAGTTCCTCCCATTGGGTTTTATCGCAGGAGGACATGAACTGGTCCTGAGTGTGAATGTAAGGGTATCTAACACAAGGGATTTCCTATGGGTAAAAGTAACAAGAGCGCGTAATGAAACACGTTCACCAAATACTGCACAAATGCCTTTTATTATTCCTTTAAATCTGAGCCTGTAAACACAGGAACCAGTAAGTCACTGTACTTTTGGGAGTAAAGTTGAGCTCATGTGTAAGCTGAAGTATGAGACTTCAGTAAATAAATGTATTTTGTAGCCGGAAAGTAAACCATCCTACTGTAACACTACAGATTCAGTAAAAAAGTAACTGAATTCTGTTTGTATTTTCAATATGCTACATTTTTGAATAAGTGAATTCCTCAAGTAGAAAATTATGTATTGCATGTGCCAAAGGTGAAAAAGAGAAAATACATCTGTTACCTACTAGTATTTATGCATGAATGGGGTTCTCTACCTTGTAATTGTGTTTGTAACTTTGGACTTGAAGTCAGAAGATGTTAAATTTCCTTCTTCAGCACATGTTTCCTGTGTGACTGGCTACTAACTACGTGACTTCACCATCCCTTATTTTTTCCATTTTAGTATGGACATAATCCCTCTTTCCTCTCAGAGTTTTCTATTCAGCATATCAGCTACCCAAGAGCCTTATTCCTATGTGGGGCTTCTTGACACTACAACCTAGCTCTACCATGAATATATGTTAATCTAAGATTTGGGCAGAATTCAGATGTTTAAATCCAAATTCAGAAAAAATTTGCCTATACCCTTAGTTGTCTGAGATTAATTTTCCCACTAGTGGAGCTCCAGAGTGTCTCAGCTGCTTTCATTGTCTTCTGTTGGGAGTTTTAAATGTACTTGGGATTTTGAGAATATTCTAAGTCCTTTCTTTCTTTGGACAAAAATTGCAAATTCCCAGCTTTTGCAGTTGCAAATTTCACCAAAAAGTCAAGAAAGTTTGTTATGATATTTACCAGTACCACTCATATCTCTTGTGAGACTGATTTTACTAGTATGAGCCTTGTATTATTACTAACATAATATTTTTCCATTTTCTGACTTCAGAGTTTGAGAACTTTTACTTTAGAAAGGCAGAAACCTCAGGCTATTTATCTAAAGCCTCTTTTCCCAAGTCCTCCATATTCTGAAGGCTTTGATAAAAAAAATCATGCTTTATTTTACTACCACAGTATAGAAGAAGTGGGAGGGAGGGGTTGTTAAGTCTTAGACCAAAGCCTTCCGTAGTTTTGGCCATCAGTGCTTCAAAATAAACTCTTACTTAATTGTAGACTTCAAAACTCTGTAAAGTATACATCTGGTTAGAATGGAAAGTAATGGGAAATACTCAGCTTTCTCAACCCATTAGAGAATTTCTGTTGTGGCAATAGCTGTTGCAGATGGCAAATTTGATCACTTCTGGGTGTGGAGAAAATAGTCTCCATGCCTGTATTGAAAAATAGATGCAGACTTTGCAAGTGAAGGACAAATTAAAGACAGGAGTTCATCTAAATGGTATAGTTTTAAATGAGTTTATAAGATTTCAGGAGGCATTTTGTTCTCTTCTGATCATCTGTGTATTGGCGCTTGTTTTAAATGTGATCTTTTCCAGTTTCCTTTCTCTTTCTTCTTACCAGACCTCAGTGTGATATACTTCCTGTGTGGCTCTTGCTAGCTGCTCATGAGTTGATTAAGGTGAGATACAGAAAACTTCTTGGAGGTCAAAAACTTCCCTAGGGACAAAGTTCTAGGAGACAGCCTGTCAAAATAAATGTGATAAGAGACGTTAAAATAAACAAATGATGGCCTCTTTCCACAGAAATGCAAGTTTAAATTGCATCCCAGTAAATATCCACAATAGGAGACAGAAGACAGAAAAAAACCTGCACAGAATACCCTATCAGAAAATAATCTTCTAAATTTGTCCTGACACTGGAAAGATAACAAACCTACAAATACCTGTGACTGTGAATGGAAAGAGAAGTGCAAGGCATGCACAGTAAATTACTGCTGCTGAGATCTTTGCAGCATGCAGGTGATGCTGGGATTCTGAAAAATATCAAATGAAGTGGCCGGGTAGGTGCCTGGGGTTGGAATGACAACTTCTCCACCACCATGGAACCGGTTTGTGCACTCGCTAGCTTAAATTGCCCCGTACGCACTGGTAAACCTCACTGAATAGCACTAGGGTATTACTGCATTGAATGATGTGGATTAGCCGGTATCTTTCAATGAATTTTAATTTCTAGTGTCTTCATTTCTCATTATAATATTTAGTATTCAGTGATTTATTTCACAATTAAAATATCTATAAAAATTTAGTTATCACTCTTATATGACGATATCTTAGATTAACAAACTACAAAAGACCTATTCTCTGAATTCTTTTTTCCTTGTTGCATTTTCATGTCCCTTGGATTAGACTGAAATGAGGCTTTCCTCTTTCATGCCTATAATCAGTTTCATTTTACGTTTCATATGAACTAGCAGTGCTGCTGAGATTGATCTCACAGTGTAGCTCAGAAAGAAGATGAATATTTTATAAATTTATAAAAGATAAATTGAAAGCATATTATTCTAGGGATGTATTGTTCATGTTCCATGTGAAATTGTGACAGCATGTCCATTCAGAACCTTCTTTGCATATCTCTCTCACCTCTGAGAGGAATCACCTTTCCATGTCAAAATTCTTGTGCTTAATGTGATTGCAAAGACTTTTTGTCATTAAAATTAACAAATACTTCTGAAGTAGTGTATTTTCAAACAGACATCACCATGGAAATTTATAAAAGGTTGTATGTTTTGCAGATACATTTCCATAACTATTAAAACATGGTGCACTGACTTCAGAGAAGATGACTCCAAAATATTACGCACACGAACTCACCCAATGCTTGTCACTGCTCAGAGGCTGAGCATGAGTGAAACTGTGTAGGAAAGATTTACACCTCAGTCAATTTAGCGCTTCAGTGCAAGTGGTGCCAAAGCACTGAACTGGCCAAGTTCTCAACTTTTTTACATTAATAAGCCTGAAGCTTTAGAGAGCTTAGTTGGGTGAGGATGATGTCTTATTCTTATTGCTCTACGAAGCTTTTAAATTCAACATAGTTGATGATTCCATGCTGCCCCATGAGAGCTGGAGGGACAGGGCATCATCCCCTGCCAAGTCAGAGGCTGCTGAGGACCAGGATACCACTAATCTTGGCTCCCTGCTGTGGATGCTTCTCACAACTGCAAAAATATTCAGATTGCTTCCAAAAGCTGGTTGTATTGAAACATTATCTAGTGATGGATGCATTTTTTGGTAAAAGTATCATCACACTGAGGTTAGTGGCAAAAATATTTTTGAATTACCAGGGCTTCATTCCAGAGCAATATATAAATACTCAAAAAACTTGAATACTAGGTAAACTTAGAGGCTGAAAACCCCTTCTCTCTGCCCTGCACCCAGAGTGTGTATGCTCCAGATGACAGGACATAAAGGCATTTGCACCACCGTGCATATGTATAGCGTCCTTATAAAAACTCGATCACTGAAGTTTTATTCAATTTTATTTATATAGCTCTGGAGTTGGTGCACGAATGCTTAAAAGCCTGTAATGGGCTTTGCTTTGGAATTGAGATGATAAACAAAAGTGTGCTCAAGGAGGCTGAATTATGTTATTGTGCAGTTTTGGCATTATTCTCAGAATATGGCTTCATGCTCAGTCATGTTACTGGTTGTACATTAGACTCAGTAAGAACATTTCTGCACAGGTACTTCTATCAATGGTAGCTCACAGAATAGGAGTGCACTGTATTGCCAGGTTGCTGATGTTGGAGGTCTGTTCTTGGATGGCTTTTTCAGAAAAAAAAAAAGCTTCAGCTGATGTAATGACCTAAATCTAATGATTTGAAGACAGAAGACTCAATCAAGATTTCAATTCAAGATTTTTGCTCCTGTAAATTGTAGGTCAAGTCCACAGTCTCCAGGAGTATTTGAGGCTCAACCACAGAACCTCAGCTTATCCTGGGCAAACCAGATAGGCACTTGCACTGAATTTGAAGAAAGAAGTGTGCCCCACCCTCATGAAGCAAAACAGGCACAATTTCACAGAATCACACAGAATCGCAGAATGTTAGGGGTTGGAAGGGACCTCGAAAGATCATCTAGTCCAACCCCTCTGCCAGAGCAGGACAACCTAGAGCAGGTCACGCAGGAATGCATCCAGTTGGGGTTTGAATGTCTCCAGAGAAGGAGACTAAACAACCTCTCTGGGCAGCCTGTCCCAGTGCTCTGTCACTCTTACAGTGAAAAAGTTCTTCCTTATGTTCACCCGGAACCTCCTACGTTCCACTTGCACCCGTTACCCCTTGTCCTATCACTGGACATTAGTTTATGACATAAACATAATATAACATATAACATAACATTTAGTTATATTGCACTCAGTTGAGAGATTTGTGTTGAACAAACAGAATATAAAAAGAGATTTTAAAGTTTCAAAAGTCAAGTTACTCTGATTTTATCTTTGGAAATGCGTTTGCTTGTGCTTGTTATACGATAACTGGAAATGGGAGAAATACAGTGTTTGCTAAACTGGCATAGGTGTTGAATTTTTTATCACTATTCAAAGGAAACGAGGTTCTTACTAACTGACTGTGTAGTTAGAAACACACATGAAAAAGAAACACTGCATCAGCAATTAGATTATTTTGGAAATTTCCTGCAGATTATTTAACTAACATACTTCATTCAAGGACAAACATGTTGGAGCTGGGTCTCTTTAGCTTGGGGAAAAGGAGACTGAGGGGTGACCTCACCCATGTTTACAAATATGTAAAGGGTGAGGGTCAGGACGATGGAGCCAAGCTTTTTACAGTGACGTCCAATGATAGGACAAGGGGCAATGGATGCAAACTGGAGCATAGGAGGTTCCATGTGAATATCAGGAAAAACTTTTTCACTGTGAGAGTGACAGAGCACTGGAACAGGCTGCCCAGAGAGGTTGTGGAGTCTCCTTCGCTGGAGACATTCAAAACCCACCTGGATGCATTCCTGTGTGATGTACTCTAGGTGACCCTGCTCTGGCAGGGGGGTTGGACTAGATGGTCTCTCGAGGTCCCTTCCAACCCCTAGGATTCTGTGATTCTGTGATTCTGTGTTTTCTTCCACCTAAATAATGTTGGACCTCTCGTAACCTTCATACCACGATGGTATTTTATTCTCATAAGGATTCTTTATTTGCAAGTCTTGTTCTTTCTTGTAATAGCCAGGGTCTGGGTTGCCGTATCTGAAGACAGTAACACTTATTCTTTTACCCCTTTCAACTAATGATGTATGAATTGGTGCCTCCAATCCACAGTTCTGCTGCTGCAACTTGATGTCCTTCACTCCATTGTTTTTCATCCCAAAGTTAACAATGAGGTAGTAGAATACGCATGAGATGTCATCAGGTAAATAAAGAGACTAACACCATGCATTAAGATTTTAAAATAGGATTTTTCATAGGGTGGAGGGGAAGAGGGAAAGAACAATTGTAATCAGAAAGAATTTTAAAAAGATCCGATTACTTTCCCAAGTAATTGTGATATATAGTGATTTGGGATGTGTCTTGTTTTCACTTTAGCCTTCAAATTGAATGATCTAGGCAGATACTGATATTTGCATTTCTCATAGGACTTCTACTGTCATCATGAGCTTTGTGCTATGCAATTCCATCATAAGAGATGGTTTATGCCCTGAACAGTTTATAATCCAGATGTCATGGGTAATATGAATAAAAGCCAGCAGGATCACATATCTCCAAGATCACTGTTTGAGCATATGACAGAAGTTGAGGGTGTTTAAGCACTAGAACAGGTTGTGCAGAGGAGCTGTGAAATCTCCATCTTTGTTGACACTTAAAACCTAATGGGACTCAGTCCTGAGCAACCTGTTCTATTTGACCATGTCCTGAGCATGGGGTTGGACTAGGTGATCTCCGGAGGTCCTGTTCAGCCTCAACGCTTAAATGGTCCTGTGTGAATTGTGTTAGGAGCAGAGTCAACCGAACCTAAGTCTCTGGAATCTTATAACATAACTGTTCATTGAACCACTTAATCTTTGCCATAAAGTTGTACAAAACCAATACTGTTATGGATGGAGACCAGTTCATTATTAGACTGAGTAGTACTTCTTCATACCACTTGTGCCATTGACCTATATATTAAATTGACTTCTGAGCACCTCTTGACCTGAAGGTTAAGCTGTTAATACACAATTCAATTTAAAAATTAATTGACACTATTAAGACACTTTTTGCAAACCCAGATTAATACCCATCTTAATTTCCAGACCTAGGAACCCTGAATGAATTAATAATATATTAACTGGGTTAATATATTGGCATTCCTAGAGTAGTAAATGGGTGCAACTGGTATTAGTTTGGCTGGTCTCAGGTTGGAACTGATCTCTCCCAGTGATGAGAGAAAATGACAAATTATTTATTTGGCAGGATTGTGTCTCTTGTGGGATACATTTTAGAAAGGAGTCCTGGAAATAGACTAAAATGTTGCATCACACTGCACAGATAAACTAATAATGAATTATTTTGTTACTTTACAGGAGGTTTCAGTAGATGAAACCAAATTTTCAGTGGTCACCACATACTGCTGCGTTTAATGTCCAACTTGAATGTTGTGTATGCATTTTTGCATGTCAATGGAAAAAAATTCTTCATCCCTGCACTACTGGTAAGAGAAAAAGTGTGGCCTACTCAAGTAACAATGTTTTTTTTCTCAAGTTTTCCTTTTTTCTCAGTGTTATCCTGCTATCACTCCTTCAGTTTTGATATTTAGTAACCTCAAGATTCTCTCCTCTCAAAAAATACAGAGGTTTGCACCTGCAGATTTTTTTTATGCACTGATCTTTCTAAAGCAGGTCTGAGTACTGTTGTACCTTGGCTCCTACTAAATGCCATCAATTATCTTCAGAAATAAAGTTAGTAATTATTTTTTTTTAAATCCTTTTGGTATAATTAAAAATACTAAAAGTTACTGATTCTGGATTGTACTGTTGCAAAATCTGAAAGACATTGCTTTTTAAACTTATATCTTCTGAAGTTAGGTAATTTTGTTTTGTTTTGTTTTTTAAATAAACCCACAGCAAACAGAGAATTATACTAGATTTTTCATAGTGTTTTTATTACTGAAAGACTTTCCGAAGAACATGTTTTCATTCATTTCAGAAGAGGAAGAAGTCACCTTGTTTCAGAGACAGCAATAACCAAACTGATAAGAAATAGGTCAAAGTTGAAGCTTTTCAAGGTTTTATACAGTTAAGGGAAATATCACAGAATCACAGAATCACAGAATTCTAGGGGTTGGAAGGGACCTCGAAGGATCATCTAGTCCAAACCCCCTGCCAGAGCAAGGTCACCTAGAGTACATCACACAGGAATGCATCCGGGCGGGTTTTGAATGTCTCCAGGGAAGGAGACTCCACAACCTCTCTGGGCAGCCTGTTCCAGTGCTC
>VZRW01013288.1:150001-226908 GCA_013398125.1 Aegotheles bennettii
GAACTGCTTGAGAGAGTCCAGCGCAGAGCCACTAAGATGATTAAGGGAATGGAACATCTCCCTTATGAGGAGAGGCTGAGGGAGCTGGGTCTCTTTAGCTTGGAGAAAAGGAGACTGAGGGGTGACCTCATCCATGTTTACAAATATGTAAAGGGTGAGTGTCAGGATGATGGAGCAAAGCTTTTGTCAGTAATAACTAATGATAGGACAAGGGGCAATGGTTTTAAACTGGAGCATAGGAGGTTCCATGTAAATATCAGGAAAAACTTTTTCACTGTGAGAGTGACAGAGCACTGGAACAGGCTGCCCAGAGAGGTTGTGGAGTCTCCTTCACTGGAGACATTCAAAACCCGCCTGGATGCGTTCCTGTGTGATGTACTCTAGATGACCCTGCTCTGGCAGGGGGGGTGGACTAGATGATCTTTCGAGGTCCCTTCCAACCCCTTAGATTCTGTGATTCTGTGATTCTGTGAACAGTTTGGTTTCTCCTGCTTCATTCAGAGCTCTGATTTGAGGACTAAATCTATATTTCCTTTCCATTTCTATGGAAACAGCTAGCCTTCTTCTAATGTAACTGTTCTGTAACTGCTGGGCCTGATTTCCTTCTCATGTGGGCTGTTTTTAAGCCAGTGTTGTGCTGTTGGTCCCACCTGAGTTACTTGTACCTCGCAATTATAATTGAGAGCATTCAGATCTGCTGCTCTCCCAGCACATTGCAGTGAAAGGGACTTACATGCAAAATGTAAGCAGCTTTGGAGCAGATATTATAAAACATCTCTTACCATCCATCATTTTATTTTGATAGCCCTAGTTCTAACTCCAGAGCTGGAACAGCCACAAATTTCCATTATGTGTCTCACATTGACCTGCCAGCTTTGAAGCACCAGCTTTTTTGTATTCATTAGGAGTATGGTGTGAGATTTGGTTTTCCTCCAAAAGCTTCTAAACACAGAATCAGAATTAGATTTGCGTTTGGAGTTTTTTCCTATTTGCCTTAAACACATAACATTGTGTTTCAAAATTAAAAAGTGTTCGTGATTGTTCACCCTCTTATGGCCTGGAACAGAAGCAGGAGATGTCACTGTTATGGACGCCTGAGTGTGGAAGAATTTAATTGTTCTTCTGTTTAGTACTATGTACCTTCCACAGAAAAACGCAGCAGTTTCTTTTGGGGCTTACCATCTTTATTTCATTTGATGCTTAAATGAAGCTGATGTCAAATGGGCTTGATCTTCATATCAGGTGGTTGTGGCCCCTGGAGAAATTGTCAGTGATGCTTGGAGAGCTGGCTGGTCATATTGTGAGTGAAACCACATGAAAAGTTAGACAAAAGGTGAGTACTTCCCTAAAATTGATTTTCTCTATTATTTAGTCATTCAGAGACTGGGTAGAAAGATACCCCCCACAGATGCATAATAGTCAGAGCAGGACTATCCACTACCTCCACAGGCTTCTCGCGGCTTATGTTCATCATCTGTTCTCCCTGGTTCAGAGGACTTGTGCTAACTAGTCCAGAGCTGGCAACAGCAACTAGTGAGGCTGCACACATTTGGCTCTCGGTAACACTCCTCTTCCTCTTTCTGTGGCTGTGAAAGGAGCTAAAATGTGTGCACATGAGGCAGACTTTGTGTTTCATTGTGGCTGGCACTATGGGGCAAATTATTTTTGAGTCATATTCACATGGTTCCCTGGTGGGTTAAGTAAACACCTTGATTCTTGTTGATTCTCACTCTCCCAAATTGAATCAACCCATGGACCAGTTCTTCTCTGTGCTACTTTAATTTTATGGTAGTAAATATATTTGCTAATTTACCAGTCACAGTAGCTTAAAAGAGAACAGTATTATGGAAAAACCTGTTCTTGACCTGTAGTTTATAATATTTTTTCTGAGGAGCTAAAATATACGTAACAGTAAAAAGAGACTGTTTATATGCTAAACAAACCAAAGGGAAAAATAAGTACAAATATTTAAACAACTACGGAAGCATATGAAATATATATAATTTCATATTTTCAGCTAAATTATGCAGTAGAGATCCTGACAAATCCATTGCTACAGGATAAAAGTTGGGATCGTGGTTATATGACCAAAGAAGAAAATGTGATAGGTGGCAATTTATGCCTTATCCAGCTGGGGGAAAGGGGATGTTCAGTTTTGTTGTTGTTTTGGGGTTTTGTTTGTTTATGTATTTATTTACTTATTTATTATATAATTTTTATTTATTTATTATATTGTCCTTAGAGTACTGTCATATTCAATTCCTCTTTGTGGATATATTTGCGTAGAGATGTGACGATTCATATTTGCATTGGGCAGCTTTGAAACTCTCAGCATAAAACCAATTATTAATGAAACAAATGTGCCTGGTGTTATGCTCTCTGTTGCTACCCACATGGAGGTTTTGGGTCTGAATGAGCTCATCTTCCGAGCTGGGGGGTACTCTCTAAACAGGTATTTGCCTGGGAAAATATGCAGAGGAGCTTTCAGACCATCTGCTTTTCTGATTAAACCAACACGGGGAGATTCATGCTGTGGGCTAGGTAGCAGGGGCACAATTTGCATATGGCAATGTATATGGCCCCTCTGAGGCCACAGGAGTTGCTGTGCATGCACTCCAGTAGAAAATCACATTCAGCAGGAGTTCTTTGAGTACAGGGCCCTGCTCAGGATGTCTCAGTTCCTAGGTTATTCTTTTAAGTTAATCTCATCACTGTTTCAACATCCTAGGGGCATGCCCTAGTACCACTGCAGTTTTGGACTCTGGAGAATGGGCAAACTTTTCCTTAGTGGGGGAAAAAATAAAAATCCAGGCACTTGTGTGACACCTTTTTTATCCTGAAATGGCTGGGTCAAACACACACATCAAGCTTTAATCCATGACCATATATATCCCAAGTGCAATTGTGTTGGTGCTACGATGATAAAATACAGAAACAGCACAAAACAGCTTCCAATAAAAGGTTATCACTGCCATTTGGAAAAAAAATCAAATGTTTAGAGATTTAGAAATCCATTTCTAAGGTCTGTAATTCTTTCTACCTTGAGCCTATCTTTTCCATTTTATCTCCATCTCTTAATTGTAGTTCAGGCTTATTGCTAAGGTGTTAACAGTACATGGAGGAACCAGTAAAATCTCTCACATTACTGACCATCTATTGGTTTTAAACTGTATAGGACTGCCTGTGTTATTTAAACATCTGCCCTTTGTTTTTACTTTGCAGGAATGAAGGAAAACTCTTTATCTTTAGGGTAGCATAAATATAGGTCGTATGAGTTTTAATATCAGCAGTTTTCTGGTCATTGCAAGGACCCACCCCACAGGTGGGACCCTCAATTTCTCCTGCCATTGCACATGATCATTTTTGTAGGTTTTTGGCTCCTTATAGTGAGAAGTCTGAAGTCAAATATGGTGGAATGTTTTGTGCATAGTGGTACATAGGACAGAGGGGATGTCCTTGTGCACTCTTCTGACTTCAGTGGAAACTACATACTTGCCTGAGATTGTGCTGGACTAGACCAAGTGACCCATGTTGTTGCTTCCAGTGTGAAGCTGTCAATTTCAGGAACTGAAACTGGTTTAGTATGGTGATTCCTGTGCTGTGATGTGTGAACCACTTGCACCTGCAAAGCAAAGAAAATGATTGGCGATATGGAGAGCTGTGACTGTGGGCATGGTTCTTTGCTTCAGATGGTCCAGGAGTCTGTGGCCTATTGACAGGGAACCTTGAATAAATACAAAAGATTCTTTAGGCCAGATCCTGAGGTCTCATAAATTGCCAGCATCCTCAGTATGTGAGCCATCTGTATAAGTAATGGTAAAATATATGGAAGATATCTCTGTAGTTGGCCTAAATCTGCCTACATCTGAAGTAACCTAATAACTGCCTAGTGTTCATGCATCACACAGCTTTAGAAATCAAAGAGTCAGCAGTCAGGAGACAGAGTTAAGCTTGAAAACATAATTGCATATGTTCTTCCTATAGAGCCTTTCTGTGTAACATTATAAATAATTGCTTACTATCAGTTAATATCTAATTTAATGCAAAATGGAACTTCTTATGCACCCTGACATAGAATGGTGTTCAGCATGCCTTTGTGATTTCACTGGTTTGTATGAGTAAAAGCATGACTTCAACTTGTTTAGGTAACAAAAGGTGGTGTAGCTCAGTTATAATGGTAAAACACTCGGGGAATGCTGTACCCTCTCAACACCAGATCCTGAATCTGTAGTAAGGAATTGGCTTGATGTATGACATTACAAGGAGATCTAGAGCTCATCTGAAAATATCTCTTGACTTTGAGAGAGATCTCTTCAAGTGACTTCCTTCTTTTCTTCCAAATATGTCCAGACTTTGGTAAATTCCCAGACTAGGGTCTTCATTGTGTCACTGTGGATCCATGTTAGGAATGTGTTTCTTATGTCTGCTTTCTTCCTTTCATATGTTGCCAATTTTTTTTTCCCTCTTCATAATTTGAACAAGACTATTATGCAAAAGCTTACTTGGAAAAATAAAATGCCTTGAACTACTACATCTGCTGTGCTATAAATAAAATTAAAAATACTGGGTTTTTAACCTAGCTGTTTCATTGGGTTAAATTTGGAATAGCTTCACTGGATACAAACCCAATGAATAGTATCCCTGAAGAACTCGTGTTTTAGGGGTATTTCAGTTCTTGTGAGCAGAATAACACAGGAACAGCTTGTTATGAACTGTTATTTATAAATTACAACTTCAGGCACACAGAAGATAGGCACTCCATTATACATAAGCGGTTCAAACACAGAGAAAATCAGAGACGGACCCGCAGCAATGTGTTACTTCTGAATATCTCAGGGATCTGAGAGATTGTCATCTGCCTAAAAGAACTGTATGTTATGAAACAATAAGTATATTTCACTTTTTATTAATTTTTCACTAATAAATATTTTTGATACATTATTTTTTAAATTCTTTGACCAGAACATATGAAATAATTTTGGATAAATAATATTCAGGCATAACTGAGATTTCTAACATTTTGAAGTGGATTCTGATTCCTGCCAAAGCGGAAGATCATCAGTAAAACAATGTGCCATTCCTCACTTTCTAGCATAATAAAAGAAAAAGAAATTAAGACAAACTGTAAAAGCTTTTAAATGTATATATCCATGTGGCAAAATGTAGCATAACGTTCATATCTATTCTGTCTGCAGTGTTTTAACTAAATGAGGAGTGTCAACTTCTCTTTAGCACAAAAATAAGATTAAAATAGATGGTTTCATCTGTAGAGTTTCTAGCTTCCTGATTTAAAGTGATGATAAGAGGTAATGAAAGCTTGTTGGAGATTTTCATTTAAACTGGGACACTCTGAGGCTGAGTCACATTTTGAACCTTGTCCAGCTCTTGTAGCTGACCTGGCCTGTCTGATGCACCAGGTGAAATTTAAAGGTTTCAAAATTTTGGGACTGAGGGACTTGGAGGGGTATGAGAAGACTGAGAACTAGAGCAGAGTTGTTGAGCTTTATTGCACATCCAGAGAGAACTATTCCTCAAAATTCAACAGAGCAGATGTTGCCCATGGGATTATGACCTTTACCCTGATGTTCAGGTTTTCTTTGTTTACACCAGGGATAAGCTAAAATAAATATATTTACTTCAGATTGCCTGGGGCCCAAATGGTCTAAAAATATTGAGGCTCACTGCAGCATCTCAGCAGTGAGTTTATTTGAACAGAATCAGCATCATTTTTATAGAACACAAAAATATTTTACGTACTTGTGAGTAACAGAGTTTGTTATTAAAAAGCCATCCTCAGCTCTCCTCCCAGCTATGTAGCTTCATTCATGGAAAAACAATTAACATAAACTAAAACCTTGAAACTGTTTCTTTCCAGCTTTCGAAACAGTCTTTGGAAAGCTCTGATGAACAAAAAAAGAAAAAAATTAATCCAATTGCTAGCCAACCACAGAGCAAAAATTTTAGTTTTAGTATCAGTGACATACAGTGTCAGTAGTCCCTGAGCTCTCATAATCAGATATCTGGTACAGCAGAGACATCCCCACTCAATGCTACATAGTATTTCAAGTATTTTCCTTATAGACCTGACCAAGCCCTTAAGAAAGTACAAGACCTTGAGGACTCTCAACACCTTTGCCTCTTGGACTGCAGGCACAGGGCATCAATTCCTGGAAGAGTCAGCCTTATGTTAGCAGGAGACTGACAGGGTGCTGCTCACTTGTCCAACTTTATTATTCATTCTCCAGAATGCATCCAATCTCCTTGTTATTTTTCTTTCACTGCTTCTTCCTCCTGGAGCCTAAAGGCATGACATGCAGAGAGCACTTTTTTTATATCCCTACTTACAGTCTTGGTGGCCGCCTTTCCTACCTACTGGTGAGGGCCTGGTATGGCTTTTCAGAACATAGCATGTTTCAGCACTGTGTTTTTCTTTGTTTTTCTTACTATTTGAGACTGGTACAGATGGATGAAGAAAAAGTCCTGTGAGAAAGGAAAAAAAGTATTGTGACAAAGCATAAAGAATTGGGTTAATAGGATGGTCAGTGTAGGATGGTCCTTAGACAGATTCCTTATGCTATAAGGAACGACCTTCAAGTTCACATAGTCATTTTGTGGGTCTCCGATGTGGGAAATCTTGGACATGGTGTCCGAGGAAGCCAAATGCTCTTTTCTTTATCTGAAAGCGATGGAAAATTCAGATGCATAGAATTTTTCGATGAAGTAAGAGGTAAGTGAAATTGATTGCCCAAGTTTTATTACATTCAGATTAGAGGAACAATTTTGACTTGACCTCTCTGTACCTGAGTTTTCCAATCAAAAAGGGAGAGATAATCATCTTTGTCTATCCTGCACAAGTGGTCTAAGACTGAATGTGCTCATTTGTGTGAAATGAGGCTCAGCTGCACCATTTGAAGCACTATGGAAAGACCTGTGCCTACGGACAATAAATGCATTTCTAAGCAGCTGCTAGTCAGGGACGGCATTTTTACTTCCCTGTGCCAACCCTTCAATAGCTTGTAAATATGAAAAAAAGGGTTGTGGTCTACTTGTGTGGTATTGTTACACATTTTGTTTATTTTGCATTTCAAGCAACACTGAACATAAACATTTTTTACATATTTCTGTCAGTAATTTTTCCTTGTGGTAAATTCTTAGACTCTGACAAATTTTGAGCTTGCCTTAAGCAATCTGTACACATGTTTCTTATTAGGATCTTCCTTCTTACATCATTTATTATAACACTGTTTTGCCAAATGTTTGAATTAGAAAAGGCATGCCATTCTGACGTTATTCTGGAATTTTTGCAGAGAAATAAGGTAAGGTATAGATGATACTCTGTTTTGAGCCCATAAGCACAGACGTTTCTGATTAGGGTTTTCAGCAGCTTATAAAACCAAATGGGATTTGATAGAAGCTAGCTATAAAGGAAGTTTTGCAAAACTTCTTAGAAAGATTTGGATCCTTAATTTGTATGTATTCCCAGCTGAAGTTTCATTGTGTAGGGAAATGAATATGGGGAGCTGTTGCATAATCAGCAAACTCCTATTCCGATTTCAGAGAAACATAATCAAGTGAAAATAAATTACATGGTAATAATTGTTTTGGACTGGAGGGCTAGTGCAACTTCCAGCACGACAAAAGCTCTGATTCACCATGGTATTACTCCATTTTTATACTGATTTATCTGTATTGCATTCAAGGAAAAACACTGGCAAAAAATTAGAATAAGGGCAAAGATGATTCAGGTCCCCACAGTGGTGATTTATTTCTTATTATAACAAAGCAAGAAAGAACCTATAAAAAATGAGTGCACCTCATTCACTTGACATTTTCCAGTGATAAAGTCACCATCCATTCAAATATATTTTTAATATATGGTAGATTGTTCAATCGCACCCATCAGCACAATATCTAGATAACAGTGTCCCTGTCAGACTGAGGCACAGAAAGATTTAGACTTGTTCAAATTCAGGCAGGAGGAGTAAGGCAGAAATGGTGAATGGGAACCACATCTGTTATTTCCCAATCTAGGCCCTTAAGACAGGGTTTGCCTCGTTTCTTAAAGAGGGCCTTCCCCCATACTTCTTGGGACCAATGGACCACTGCTTCTCCTGTTTCTTCCAAGTACATCCCAGTTATTCATTCATTTCAATGTAAATGTCTCTGATGAGCAGTTCTTTGCAGTGCCCACCATGAAAAACTACCCATATTAAGAAGTCTAACCTTAATTTCAGAGTTGCTTATTCCTTGCCTATGCTATAAGAAAGAGTCAGAACAGATGAATAAAGATAAAAGAGATTGAAAAGATTTCTCAGTTTGCTTGCTTTGTGCATTGCCAGGGTTTTCTCTGCCATTATCCCTCCTGTCTTACTAGTCAGACTCAGTGATGACTCTAGGATTGGGAACAAAGTGGGATCCCTCACTCTGGAAGCTGTAGTGCTCGAAGCTGCATTTTGTAAGCATCTAAAAGTATTATTTTGTTAATCATGTCACTATTCATTGAACATTTAGCACAGACAAGCTTTTATTACTGTTTCTGTGTTCCAGCTTCCACACGCTTCATTTCCCTTTCCAGATAGGAGGTATTCAGACCCATCTATCTCTGCATGCCCTATACCCATTCCAATGCCAGTTGCTAACTGCCAGTCACATACAGGGGTTACCCACCAAATAAAACAAATTCAGCTTTCCTAGCCTGAGGCAGACCTCTCAACTGGTCCTGCTTCCATTCTTCTCTCTGCAGGTTTCCGGAGAAGTCTTTTAAGGGCAGTATCCCAGTAGAACAGCAGGGACACCCACCAATGTGCTTAATCAGCTCTGGGAAACTGTACTCGGAATGATGAGATCCTCAAAAGGAGAATATTTTAGAGGAAAGGCAGTGTGAAATATCAGATGAGGAAGGAAAATAGAAGTTGATCACTGGGAGAAATTACTTAGATCCCTCTCTCTCATGGCTCATCTTTCTATTTAAAGATGTTGTCCTATTGTGCCTTCTCTTTATGGGGAGTCTGATATTGGTATTGATTATTAAACCAGCCCTGGTTTTACAAAGGCTCAGATTTTCAGTCTACTCACCCAACACTATATTGAAATATAGAATATAGAAAAAAATATATAGAAATATAGAATATTGAAAAATATCTGTTTTCAGACCTGTGTACAGGTGATGTCTCCAAAACTTTGCTACATTGTCACATTCCAGACCGTACTTTGCTTTGTCTGTTTCTGTCCACAGGATCACTTTGCAGTTACAGGCTATTGCCATACTAAAAATACAATGACTTTACCATTATTCCCATGGAGATGAATACAACAATATCATTAATTAAAAAAAAAATAAATTTTAAAAATCATTGTTCTTACAGCTTCCCAGAGCTTTGTGCCTAATCTGGTCCAAATATTGTCAAAACCTGTATGTTATGTGATATTGAGTGTTTTGTCAAATTATAAAACAGATTAGCAGGGGAAGGCTAGGGGACTATGAAGGCTGCCCCCAGGGCACTTCAGTGGAAGGTTTGCCCTTGTGCCAGGGTACTGGGGAGCCCCCAGCAACTTCTCAGCAGCAAAATTGCTATTCTTACTCTTCACAGCAAAGTTAACAAAGGAATCGATTTCACTGACTCACTGCCATGTCTGTGGAGCTGCTGGTTTGGCATAAGTTTGTAGTCATTCCCTGCTTCATTTGATTCAAACAAAAATCACATTTCTGGAAAAATAAGTCTGCAAACTGGAAACTTGTTTGGTGTCCAAATTTACTCTGTATTTTTGTAAAACTTAGGCTTTTTAGGTCCTTAAATAGGATTAAAATATAGGTAGCCAAATATGAAAACTGTTGGGGATCCAGGCAAGGCGATGTGTCCGGGATCCAGGCGAAGCTAGATGATACATTCCCAAGATGGCAGTAAGCTGCCCCGGAGCGCTGGGTGCGCAGAGCCGGCCTCCTTTCTCAGCTCTCAATGTTCTTGCTGATATAGTAGGTTGAGTAGTTTCTCAAACTCCAACTCGCAGAGCACATCCTGCTCCTTCCCCCAGTGCTCAGGCACTGAAGGTACTCTGGTGCCTCAAGCCCTGCCTTTTATGGTCCACCCCCCTTGTTAGGCCATTAGCTTTATTATTACCAAACAATTAGCACCTGAGTATGATGACCAGGAGGGCTGCTCTATCAATCAACAATCAGGTAGCCCTCTGGTCATCCTCTACAGAAAACACAACTAACTAAATAATAAATAGTTATAGTTTGCAAGAAAAAACAGTACCACAAATCTACAAATAAAATATGTATCAAAAAACAGAATATTAAAAATATTTATAGCTTTAGGGATTTCTGAGTCTCTTTTGTGGGCCTATACATTTTCAAACTTTCCAGTAACATCATAAGAAATAGGAAATTTCCATTTTAAATGAGAAAGAAAGAAATTAAAAACATTTCCTGAGGATTTAGGGAGGACAAAAGTGAAGTTGTGATAAAAACATGAGTGTTAGCAACATCAAGTGCAAGAATAACTTTCTGCAAGCATTGCAAACACTACTGTTCTGACAAAAGCAATGTGCTGTATCTTGGAGGAATAGCCCCTTTTACTATGCTCACATGCTGCACTGACATGTTTAAAATTTCCTCATTTGCATTGTGCCCACTCTTCTTACATACTACTTGCTTTGTACCTCATTGTTTTCAATTGTGTGGTGTAAAATTATCCATGTGCAAAGTAAATTTAATTATATGGTATAAACAAATGCTATATGGTGTTGCTTATACATGAAAGTAGAAATTGCATTAGCACTTTATAAACTAGCTGGCATGACAAAATATAATATTTAGCCAATAATGATTGTGTGTTGTGTGTTTCTCAGATACCAGTTATGAGATGGAGAAATTGAACCACTGCTGAAGTTGTCGTACACCCAAGCTAGGCTTTGCCATCTGTATTTTACAATACTAATGCATAAACTGGGCATTCCCAATGTTTGATGCAGGAGGAAATATGGCACATAATCCAGTAGTGTGTGCCTGGTCTCAGTTCTGCTAGAATTTTAATCAGTACAAATCTGGTGCCTGTGTGTGGATGAGCTATCTTATTTTGGTGTGGTGTCTGCATCTAGGTAGATTCTTGTCCTAGAGCAACATATATTAGCCAGAAAGAAAATAACCTTCGGAAAAAGGTCCTGTACCCATGCCCAAGACATGGTGCAGTTCTTCAAGGCTTTTCCATTGTCTACTCCAGCCTTGTCATTAAAGAGTAAATTGACAAGTATCATTATTCTGAAGATCAACTATGGTTTAATTTGGTTTGAAGCAATTTAGCAGTATGAACATTATTCTATAAAAGTAAGGTCTGGAAATGAATGTTAACATAGGAAAGCTACTCTGGAATAGTTGTCACAGAGCAGCTTATTTCATGGTAGTAGCTAAAGCATTTAACATCCCTAGTCAGAAAAGACTCAACCTATGTGCAACCATTACCTAAACTTTCTTAGTGAGTCATGTAGCAGCCAGACAGTCCTTGACTGAGTACCCCACTCTGCTGATCCCTTATGAAATTGTTTATTGGAATAGCCCACAATTTGTTGCTTCTTATTTTTTGTGGAAGCTTTTGGGAAGAGGAACCTAATTCTCATTTGGATGCCCTTATTTGGCTTTCTATGGAAGTCTCCAAACAATGCTGTATTGTATTTATGTGTCTACAGTTGGAGCCTGCACTTTCTCTTCAATGCAGCTCAGGAAGCCATATATTGTACAACTAGTAATAAGTAATTTCCTAGACAAAATTATAAGTCAGGCTCTGTTAGGTGGATCCCAGAATTCTATTGCTTTTTATTTATCTAGAAAGCTAAACATGAAATGTATTGTTGTATGTTACAGAACTTTCTATGAACCCATTAATGCAACCGTCTTAACAGTATTAATGCAGTGTTTCCCATATTCCAAAAATAAGCACCTTAAGGACAGAACTTGACTCACATACCTAAATGAGAATCTTCATGGTAGCAGCCTAATCCTTTTATAATCCAGCCTCATGATAAAAGCTCAGCTGAAGTCAGTGGGAAATATTCAGCCTGTTGGCATCAGTTGGAGATATGTGGATCCAACTCAGAGATATGAGATGAATTCTAATTCTAACCAGACACATAAGATTATCAAATTACACTGTTGATTAAAGAGTGGGTGTTTTCAATTGTAGCCCTAAAAGGTCAAATTTAGTGTAATAAATACAATTAGTATTTTATATCTTAAGGCTTTCTTTATTACTTGGCCATTTTAGTGTTGGACTTGATGCTAGAGACCATAATAGTGTGGACAATAAAGGGAATAAAGTCCTTACATTTCTTTTGAAAATGTATCATACTTTCAAGTGTTTTTGATATCCTTTCCAAGAAAACATTACTTGTGAAATTCAGCCCTTGAAAATGACAGCATAGTTGAGCATTTTTTTGCTGAAATGTTAATATCCTTTAGCAGCTAGGCAACTGACATATCTTGGATCTCTCCAAGTAGGAATTTGTTTACTTCTTTAGCAAGTAATGTAGTCATTAACAACAATCTTGGATATGTAATCAACAGGAACTTGTATCTTCTGCTGCCTTATTAATGCACATTATTATTCACAGCCTGCTGCAGATCTCAAATACTGCTGGCTTCTGAAAGCTTAAAAACTATGGGGGAAATGTTAATGTACAGACTAAAAAATGAACATTGAAGTCTGAGGACCTAAGATTCTTCATTGTCCTGTATTTTGCGTTGTTATATACTGAATGTGTAACACTAATGTTGGGATTCAGCAGCATTTCACAAGTATTCTGAATTTACTTTTTAGAAATCTTCATGCTAAGTCCAAGTGCAACTGGGAGTCAGACCCTTGAAACTTCTGTTATAGAAACAAAGGACAAGTTATACACCCAAGTTACACAGCCAGTGAGAAAATGCAGTTCATTGGAACTGTGTGGTTGCAATTAAGATTACTAAAATGGAATTAGTTTAACAGCTACTATGAAATAATAGACACTTAATAATAGATATTTTAAAATCTGTTGATAAAAATCTGTACCTGCACAGATGACTGGCAAAACATATATTTGCCACTCAAAACTTCTCTCAACTAGAAGAAGAAAATGAACTTTCATTTGCTGCTTTCATAGGTAAGTGGTTTGTCTATTAGACTAATAAACAAATGAGGATGAGGAGAAAAGTAAAGAGATGTTGGCAACTTTGCTGCATTTTTCATTTTCTTTTGAAGAGGACAACCTGCTGTTGTCTGTTGATGTGGTCTGAGAAGACTGTTGTGTTCGTTTCCCAGGGAATAAAACAAAAAAGACTTATCTCTCAATCACAGTGTGACACACTGGAAGCCAGAGGCTGAGGTGCTCATCAGACTGGTGCTAGTTCAAGATAGGCCCTGAGTAAACCAGCATCTGGAGAAATGTAAGGTAGAATAAAGAGGCAAGAGGCAAGTATAGGTGTCTCCTGGACAGTATTCAGCTCTTTTGTTGCTTTCAAATTTACATTGCTTTGCATTCAATAGCTACATTTTGCCTTTGCCATGCTGAGGTGGCCAAGCCCTTCACTGGCTCTGCACCTTGGTTCCTCTTCCTTCCTACTAGCTTGTGATGACCTCTCAATAACAAAAGTGCCTGTAGTTCAGCTGATTTTTGTGTGTCTCATTCTAGTTGGCTGCAAATCCTTTGTTGTGCACAGAAACCCACTCAGCCCTGTTAAGAGTCGTCTAGTCAACTTGGAAAACTTAAAACTTAGCTGTTCTGAACTATCTGTGGAAAGCGATAGGTGCCTTGAAGAGCTAATGCATTCCTCTCAGACAAATAATGGAGGATGACATGAATGCTGACCTCTATCCACCTACAAAGTCAATCTAGATGACCAGTTTAGTCTGGATACCTAACTTGTTTATGTTTAACCTAGAAGGCTAAACATAATATAAATGCCACCTTTATTTGGGAATCTTATACCTTTCTAATGGCTCAAGAGTCACTTCTCTTGAGACTCAAGAGAAAAAGATACTTCTTCAGGATTATCCACTTTTCTTAGAAACTTTCTCTGTTCTCTAAAGGTAGCTCTAGCTTAAGGTTTTAGCTACATGCTGACATAAAGCTCTAAGTCTGCAAATTATAATATTATTTGGATTTTTTTAAAACTTTAGCCAAAGCTGTGGATTTACATGGCTTGTTATTCTGGTTTTCACGTGCTTTCCAGAATTCCTCTGAAAAAAAAAAGGTTTTACCAGATTTTGGATTGTTCTTTTATCATCCAGGTATAAGCAAGTTATAATGAATCTAAATCCTACATTATAATTGGAAGTATCGGCAAATGAAAAGCCTTTCTCTTCATTATCCTGGCTATTTCTGGCATTTGATATTTTAAAAATGTAGGTGGCTACAGAAAGTTAAATAATTTGTCATTTTATAGTTTCAAAAATCTTTATATACCATTGTGAGCTACAGAATTGATAACAACTGTGACAGTGATAGTGGTTTTTCTGCCTATTTCTTCTTCCATCTGTCTGTCTCCCTCTACCCCCATAATGAACCAGCTGGTCATTAAAATTTGCAGCCAAGTAGAGAAGGAATAAATTACTGCCCTTTGCTATGGGAAAGGCAAATATACCCACAAGTTGGTTGGTCACTGTGTATGGCTGTCAATCATTGTGTCCCAAACTCAGAAGCAAACAACGCATGTGCTACCACCTACCCTGAAAAGTCACTAGGGTTGCTAAGAGGGAATTTGGAATACAGTGTACTTGTTCAGAGAACAAGGGGCATGTGAGATACTTACCTACAAGAACTAGCCCTCTACTGCTCACATTGTTTCTCTCTTGCTAGTGAAAATGAGGGACAAGAAATACAGCAGGCAGAAATAACAGAACTGTTGGTTCTGATTTACTTAAAGTTGTGATAGAGAGTGTATGTGAGCACAAAACATCATACACCTGAGAACTAGGAATTAGAGGTGAAAATATATATTACATATTAAAAGGCAACGCATTGTATTAAGTAGAGAAGTGAGGTGAGAATTTTTGTTTAAGAAGTCACTATTCTGTTTATCTTTACCATTTTGAAGGGAATCAGAATGTAGAACTAAATTGCCATGGCAGCAGAATATAGATTAAAGCAGGTAAAATGACGCTACAGGCACGATCAAGAGTTCAGCTGCAGAAAGCAGAGAATGGTTTGTCTCTGTCATGTATTTTAGTTTTATAGCAAGACAGGTTAGCAGATCTCAAACCTCATGTTTGACTGGTTATCCCTTTTGTATCAAAATAACCTCATCAGTAAGAGCCATTTGCCACAGCTTCAGATATGGGGCAGATTTTATATTCCTAGAGAGGATAAGAGTATACATAGTTATTCAACAAGAAGATGGAATGATATGCACAATCATATGTGCAGTTCCTCTCTGGACAGTAGTCAGGTTAGCTAAAATAGTTCATCTGATTCTACAGTGGAGCCATAAGCATTGATGGGAAACTTTCCTCAGTTCCTATGGTCTTCAGGGTGTCAAAGGATCTCTCACGTGGATGATGTCCTGAAGACAACCTGTACACTGTGCTCTGTTATGCTTTGCCATCTTCTTTCTAGAACAAAAGCTTTCATGTTTCTCAAGGTCAGTCACTCGTTCTTTTAAGTCCCTGTCTGCTAGAGTTGCTGCAGACTTGGAAGGTAGAGGAATCTTCAGAGGTTCCTCTCTGGTGAGTTTGGTTAATAACTAGATTACAAAATTGGGAAAGAAACTAAAAGAAGAGATTGTTTGAACTGAAATCCTTCTAGTATCTGTGACCTTAACATTTTTAGACTAAATTTATGGGTGCTGGTCTCAGTCTGGCTAACCACTAATTTTTGCATTGTCCTAGAGTTGAATGTCCTCTTCTACCAATAGAAAATGCTGCTGTATTTCTTCACCTCAATGGCCTCAACTTAGAGAAAGACTACAATTTCAGTATTTTTTTCACAAGTCATAATAACATAAAGCATATTCTTCTATCAATTCTGTATGTTAGTGCTCATAAGGATGAAAGTATCCATGGCATTAAAGATAAATGTGCAAGGGAGATTTGACTTCATTGACAATATAATTTCCACAGTGATCATGCCCTCACACGATCTAGAGAAATAAGTATCAGAGGTTCCATTATTTTGTGAACTGTATTTTTTGCTAAATGAAGTCCAGATGGAATGAAGGGAAGGAACAGAGACTTGAAAACTTAAATATGAATAATCAGTTATTATCAATATATATTCTGAATTATGAATGCTTTCATGGAGTGACCTATAGGTCTACAAAACTGTATTCCAAATGTTAACCTGTCAAACTGATTCTGTCACTGCAAGTCTGGAACACTTGCGTGGTGTGCTTTCTTTTGTCTTTGTCTACTGTGAATCACAGGCACTAAAGATGAACAAAAACAATTACAATAATCTACTTCATCTCAAATGATATCAGGATTGTTTCTCGCAATGTTTTATTTCATATATTTTCCAGTGTGCTTGTACATATCCCTGGAGATGAGGTTTCTATTATTTCCCTTTAAAAACTATTCCACTCTCCCATATGCCTTGTCATTATTAAGACATTTTTTTCTCAGATTCAGCCTAAAGTTTTCTGTGTGTATCTTCTTGTTATTACCTTGTGACACGTCTCTCTCCTTGATATTTATGCACCTCAACTGTTTAGAGATAGTTGTCTTGTCTTCTTGGTTTTCATTTAACACACCTATGAATGTGATATATATAGAGTGCAAAAAGTGTATCATAAAAGAACAGATTCTATATTGAGGCAAAATCATCTTAGCTCAGCTAGAGCTAAGAGACCTTTGTACTGGCCAATAATTTAGCTCCTTAAAATAATTAATGTGGTGTTATTAGTGCTTTTAGCCAATGCAGCTACATTTTTATGGTGTGGTATATACATAAACAATATTTAATCTTATTAGTTCTCTTGCACAGCACTTTCTTGTGAAAGGAACAGCTTTGCTCAAAGGATTTGCTCTGAAGATTTATAAACTTATAAACATTTTAGACTTAATACTCAAAGTGTGTTTTCTGTAATTGTTCTTTATGATAAAACTTTCAGCATTTATGCAGTGTTCTTTTTCAAACATCTGTGTACAATTTACTCAATATATTAAGCCTGAAAACATTTTTCTGTGTGAGAATTTTAAAATAATTGGATTAGAAGCTTCCACTGATAGAAGAGAGAAGCTGAGTGACAGGAGAGAAAATTATTTTCTCATAGGCACACATTGAGCGTGTGCTATTTAGCAAATTGAGACAAATTTGGGACTGGAGCATAAAATGCTTAGATTAATGTTCATGTTTATGTTCACATGTATGAGAGAGAAGTTAGCAATTGAATCTCTGTCTCTAATTTTCAAAACTGCTTCTAAAATCAGTGTTCCTCATTCTTTTTAGCACGAGCCATGGAAGCTTTATATGTATTTCTCTGAGATCTTTCCACAGTGAAAAATGGTTTCCCCAGCACACTTCCAGAGTGACAAACTTCTGAATTGTAATCCCACATTTAGATATGATGCTCATTTGTGTAATTTCTCTCTTTGGGCTAGAGTAAAATCACTGGATATCAGGTGCCCCAGGTGACAGCTGTGCTGTCCAGCTAGGACAATGCTGGGCGGACATCCAAGCCAGAGTCTGCCCATCACCCAGTTTTCCTCTAGGTGAAACCTGCAGGCTTGGTGAGAAGGAACCCTCCAGCAATGTCCAAATTAGCACTTTGCCCTTGCAAGCAGTGTGGACACAACTAGTTTCTGTCACTTGGCAAAGAAATGTTGGAAACACAGCTGAGTCTGGCTGACAATGACTACTCTCTAGGTAAAGTCTACTGTGCTTTGGTTCTTCTGTAAATCCCAACAAGTAGGTACTTAGCATTTTAAGGTGTTCAATTATGTCTGTATATCCATCCCTTTGTTCATCTCTTCCGTTAGGGTACTGTAAAAAAATAGTTTATAGACAGTGGGTGCTATCTGAAGATGGCCTATGAAAATTATAAACATCAGCAAGACACAAGTCTATTATATTAATATGTATTAATATATATTCTATTCTATAACATATTATATATGGTGTATATATATATATATATACACACACATGTATAAAAGATATATATAAGATATTATAGCATCAAAATATTGCTGATTCAAAGCTGGTAAGCAGTTTCCACTGTGAGAAACCTCCACAGATATGTGATGATTTCTAAATCATATTCTGACCTCAGCCTACTGTGTACAGGGTAGAGCTAATTAGCTTGCTAATATTAACAATAATTAATATTATGGAAATGTAGTGTTAAGCAAGAATCTATTTGCTTTGCTGTCAGAAAGGTTGTATGCCCAGCATTTTTAATGCAGAGCCTTTTAATCTTATTATTTTCCTTTCATTTCCTGCTCACAGTACGACATGCTAAGGTCAGTGTTTCTAACTCTCTAGGAGCACTCTGAGAATAGTCTAAGTCCTTTGGCCTCTTACATTACCCCTTAGTCCTAACCCCAGAGATATATATTACCCCATGAGGTATTGCCAGGAGTGTGTTACCATTCAATTTTAGTATAAAGCACAATGTTAAATCATGTTCTAAATAATTCTGAAGAATAGCTGTATTGGCAGACTCGGATTAAGTAGTTTGTGTGTTATGTTTATGCCAGATGGGATATAAAAACTTGTTGGGTAACAGCACTTTACTAGTAGGACAGAAAAGATGCAGCACATGTAAATGTGGTTGGTGTCTGAAGCATTGTGAGGTTTCACAGAATGTATGTAGGTGGGATTGTTGATTGGAGATACAATGATGTCAAGTGAAAGATAATTAAAAAAAATCTTTCCTAATGGTAATGGCAGAAAGAACAGAAATTTAGCTAAGTACACTCAGACACTACAAGAATAGGAAGGGGACAAGAGAGACAGTTCAGAAAATTAAAAACGTGTGGATTAAAGAGGAATCAAGTTTCACATGGGATCGGTGCCGTGACTCTTGTGATGGACTTCCAGGGTTCAGATGCATGGTTTGATATCAGTTCCAGGAGTTTGGTCTCCATTTGATCTGATTACAATAACATCAATTTCTGGTATGAATTCACATCCTACATTCCCCACCTCAGTTCAGCTGGGGGATGGAGAAGCAGGTGGTTCTGGGGGATATGGAGCAAGTTATTCTTTTTCTTCAGACTTCAAAACTGCACCAGCACTGCTGTATGGTGCAGGTATTTCCTCCTATACTCATCCTTGTTTCCCAGGCTTAGTTAGGTACTAGGATGATTCTCTATGTGTAGGTTGGTTGGCTACCAGCAACATACAGTCAGTCCTTGTCAATTCTAGTCATCTGGAACGGATGAGAGAAAAAGATTTTTTGCTGGCACTGCATAGTGCATGTCTCCTTTACTTCAAGCTATTTCTCACCTCACAGAGAGTTCAAGTTAGAAATTTTAATGTAGCCATTTTAGTTGCTCTGTAGGTTGAATGGGAAAGAGCTCTAGCTATTAGAGTATAATTCTTGTTCTGCTAAGAAGCCATCAGAAAACAGATCTTAAGACTTTGTGACAATAGTGATATGAAAGTTGAAGTAAAAGGCTTGTGGAGGAAAACAAAATAAAGAATCCCATCTGCTTTCCTGGGACTAGTCACTGCTTTGATTTTATAATATTATACATTGGACTCACTTGTCTTTCAATCCACAAGCTGGAGGTAATGGAAAAATGACATGCAGAAAAGTGTGCCAAAAGAAGCAAGCACAAATAGTTTTACAGTAATACCAAATCCCTCTCAAGGACCAGGGCCCTATTTTATTGTCCCCATGCAAAATGAAGTCAGCTAAGTGAGACTGCATGTCTGGAGCAATTGAAGCTAACTTTATACACCTCGCTCAGCCAGAGAAGAAGGATGGGGACCTGTGGGGAGACTCAACCCACCCAAGCCATGAAGGGCTCTTGGGAGTTGCTTGTCTTTCTCCATTGATTTTACAGGATTTTACCTGTAATCCTGTAAAAATCCTGATGGATTTTCTCCATTGATTTTACAGGGGCAAGTACTCACGCTTACATTAGGTGTCTAAAAATAGGTGGGGTGAATCTGAGCTGAAGAGTCAAATGGGCAACTCAGACAAGTAATCTGGAAGGATGAGATATCAAAGTGATCAGAACTAGCAGAAATAAGCGTCAATGTCTTTGCAGCCTGACATGATCCGTAGGCTTTTTGAAAGGTTCGATGAAGAGTTCTGGACAATATCTTGGCGAGTGGATGTGGTCGGGGAGTCTGTGGAGTCCAATGAATAGGAGTTAGTTGTGAGTTCAAGGACAGAATGCATATTCTGTATTTAGGAAGTGATTATCCTGTGGCAAAGATTTGAACAAACAAGCACAAGACCATGAAACCATGAATTTTTCTCTGCTGATTAATTAGCCTTTATAGTGTTCTCTTTTTTCATCACTGTGTTAATGGTCTCAAAATTGTTGAACTGGAAAGATTTTTTGTTTTGTTCTAACTACTCTACCTGTAAGTCTGGAGAACCAGAGTGACTGTCATTTGCGTAAAATAGAGCCAGTTCAGGGAGAGCTGTGGGGTGATGGAAGTTCACAGAAAATGAAAGTCAGTTTGAAGCTGTCTTCAGAAATTCAACACCGAGTTCCTGAATTGCTAACACAACTGGAGTCAATGAGCTTGCTGAGTTCACCCAAATTATATCCGATGTATTTTGGTATGAGATCAAACCCAGGTCTCATGGGTTTGACAGAATTAAAATGTTTCCAGTTAGCTCAGTATCATTATTAATCATTAACTCGGAGATGTAATAAAGGCCTAATGGTATCACTCTTAACTGTTTCATTTTGGATTGTTTTAAAGTGAAAAAGAGCTACTGTTCTTGGGTGGACTGGCAAGCAACGGGTAAGTACCAGATGTGGTTAGAATAAAGATGACTGTCTGCTAAAGTAATAACGCTTGAAGTTTCATTTAAAAGCATCTCAAGACATAGCTGCCCAAAGGGGTGAAAAGATTCCTTTTGCAGTTATAAATTTCTCATTCTTACTTCCCTGGAGTATCATAGGAGTGATGAAGAACATAATATAGCAATTAGGTTCTGCAGCTAAATTCCTCAGCAGAGATGTGTATTGTAGCAGGCAAAAAATATGTGTTTCTCTATAGTTGTAAAAAGAATAGAGAAAACTACTGACAAAGCCTTGTATAGACTGTGGATGATCCCTGTGATGTTTTAGTCAAGAAATAGTGGAAGAAATGCATATAAAGTCAAACAGATTCACCTGCCAATTGCTGATTACCTGGAACATCCTTCAGTATTTTACCTCAGTGCAGTGGATCTTGACCTGTGGTAGTCTGGAGAGCCATCACTTTCATAGCTTTTTAAAAATTATTGTCAGTTGTTTGCCATGTTATGCAGGTGGCAAGAAAAATTATGTTTAATTATGTAAATCAAATGTTGCAATTTGGTTAAGGGAGGTATCTGATACAGCAACTGCTTTGAGAGTCCTGCCTAATTGTTGTGTCAATCTGATTTGTTTGTTGAGGGAGCCGACTTCATCCCACTAAGACATTCTGTATCTGCTTTCAATTGCCAATTTCTTAGATATATCTCATGGGGGAAAAAAGCCCTTTCTAAAACATGAACCACATTCTGTATGTGAGTTGATTAATTCAGATGAATTGCATTTAGGAAAGTTGAGAAAAAATGAGCTCTGGCTGACAAAACTTAATAAGATTACTATTTCTACATACTACCATTCTTCCTTTTTTTCTGATTTTGATTTCCCTTTGGAAGAAGACTAGAAGAAAAAATGAAAAATATCAAAGGCAAGTAAACCCAGATTTGCCACAATGGATTGCTTTGCTTTTATTTGGGACTTTAAAAAATATAGTTCTAATAATATAAAATTCCGGCTTTCTTTCACTTGACCATTTCATTTCAAGGTTACAGTGTAACATTTTCTGAATATCAAGAAATAATAGCCAAGATTCTGTGAAGTGGTTAACCCAAAATAAAGTGAGAGAGGCACTGAAACAATGAAGCCTTCATTGTGAAATAGTTGATTTGTGAATATTCATGACAGGAATTAGTTAAAATATGGTAAAAATGTCTCTGGATGTCTGGGCTTCTAGTTAAAGTTGAAAGCATAACACAGTAGGAATTTGATCACTCTTTCTTGTATTCATTAAATCCTATATTTCCTATGTAGGCATTGCTTCCCCAACAGAACTTGCTTTTAGAAATGAACTGTTGTTATGCCCTTTATTCTTAAACTGTTGACAGGTTGCTGTAAAGTACAGTGTCCACAAAATGTGTGCTCTGCTGCTATGGGAATACAACATCATTCTGACATAACTGTAAGAGTACTGGTAGATTTAACTAGTGTTGATACCAATAAAGGGATTTGATACCAATAAAGAGATTTGATTCCAATAAACTCTGCAGTAGTATTTCTTTAGACTATCACTACACTTCATCTTTTAATTCATACAAAGAATAGAGGTTGCAGCATATTTATTTAAGTAATCCTGCTCTTTGGACATTTCAAAAAACATTATTTCCATTAAAATGTGGACATGATAGGTTAATACCTTTATGATTGTCATGTATTAAAATGCTGTAAAAGCACTTGTCTTTAGAGCAATATACTCTATTTCTTTCTATCTATATGAAATTATGGCTCTTAAGCCAATTTTCAGAAGGGAGGCGCTAATCTTCCTTGCTTTTTGAACCAATTGTCTCATACATTTCTGTTCTTAGAAATGACTCTTGTAATAGATAGTCAGTGAACCCTGATATTCTTGAGACTACCAGCTAAATTGAAGATGTGTGACCAGGAAAGGGTGCTGCAGAGAAAAAAATGAAAAGACAAAGCTATCTGAAAGTTGCATATTTCAGTTCAATAGTTCACTTTTATTAGCATTGTATTTTAATATGTACTTGACTAGCCAGGCATTTATTTTCTCATGGAAAGCTCACATAAAGGCAGAAATGGATGAAAGATTAGAGCTGATCTTCAAAGAAACCGGCACAGTATTAACATATGAATGGAAATCTAATCCATATTTTAGATCACTGGAAAAAACAAGTAAATGTGAAGTGCTTGAATGATAATGGGCTCCAAAAAATACATTCATGGGGCCCAAGAAGAAACTGAAAATGAACAGCAAATGTTTAGGGTTTAAAGATGGTTGAAAGAAAGTGATATTTTAATTCCAAGAAACATGAAATGTAGATATTCAAATTCCCATCTATTCCTAGGGAGTCATGCTTAGGACAAGTCCAAACTAAAATCCCGATACTCCTGGTTCTACTTAAGACATAGGAAGAACATCATGAGAGCAAAATTTTACCGATTTGGGATGGCAGAGATCTTGCAAGGTAAACCTGCAGAATTCGGCCATCATCAAAAATAAACTCGTATAATGTATATTTAAACTTTGAAGCCCCATATGAAACTTAAATCTGATCTGAACAAAATCACTGCCCATCTATCTATAATAATTATAATGAAAACAGACAATAAACCTTTCTCCCACAAAAACTGTCTGTACAGTTCAGCAGCATAACACAAATATCTAATAGGATTAAAGGCAACATCACTGGCACTGAGAAAAGGTCATCTAGAGCCTGAACACAGCTGATAAGCACTCTGACTTGTCCACTTATGAGTTTTGTACTGTTGCCAGTTGCTACAACGTCTGAACAAATTCCTGGGAAAATAGATCGGCACTAAAACAAAACCTGCAGCGGAGGTGTTAAGTTTCTGGCTTTTTGTCTGCCCCACATTATTGAAATTTTTTTCATGCAGTTGATTTTGGGGCAACTTAGGAAAGGGAAAATTATAATTTCATTTTAAGTATTTTTCTGGGGAAAAAAAGTAGTGTAGGAATTTTATGAAGCATTGTCTTTCGATTGTCAGATTCTCATTTTATCCAAGCCCAGTTGACTTCTTTCTTAGCTAAAGAATGCTCCAGTATGCTTCATAACCCATTTTTCCTCAGAGAAATAGTGAAATAATAATTTGTCTGCTACCCAGCTCTTCATTATGTAAAGAATAAATTAGCAATTGGGCAATGACTGGAAAATGTTAGATTTTGAATTGTTTAGTATTTATCAAAAGATATCCAAAAGCATACTTGCTCAACTCAGAGCAAAACTGAGGTCTAATGTGTAACTTTATTCCATGAAAAAGGTATTAACTGTCTATTCTTCCAGTGTGACTGAAAGTAGGAACTATGTTTTCTGAGTTAATTCATTTGCAAATCAGATACAATGATAAAGACGTCAGTGAAGATACTCTGGTTTTAAAACAGAAAAAAAAATTGAGAAAATATCAACATTGCCAGGCTACAAAGGAACTTGCAGGTCTTACTACTGACATAGGAGACAGAATTAAGGTCTGATAACCACAGTCTGTTCCTGGACTGATTTCTCAGGCTGAACTGAGCCAAGCTGTGTGCGGAGAGGACACCCCTGTGTGTGAGGGTGGGCTGCTGCTGTTGGGGAGAAGCTGGCATCTCCCTTAGCTCTCTAGTTAATCCTAGTACTGAGTTATTAATTCCTACACAAAGATGAAGTAGTAAGACACTCTTAAATTTCCTTTTTCACATTTAAATAAAATGTCGTATTTGTTAGAGGAACCAGGCTGAAATGTTCATCCCTGGACTCATAGGAGAAAGAAGCTGATGGAATGATTTTTAAATAGCACTTGAGGATTTATCCTGGCCATAGGCAGAAATGTTTACATTGCAAAGACTAATGCCATACAAGCTAACAATACAAAAGAAACAGTTTGGAGTCTAGAGGTCACCACTCTGCTTAGCTGCAAAGATTTCAGTGGCTTTACATCCAATAAGACTGTAGTCGCAGTGGAGAATGAAGCTCTCTGTTGGGAACTTGCAGCATTATAAATGAAGGGAATACCTGCTTAGAAAGGTTTTGCAGTTTAAATAAATATCAAAAGAAAGGAAACAGCCTAAAAATATAATTGGAAGAAGTGAGGTGCACTCCACTGGTACTTGACTGCCCTGTGAATGGCCAATGCCTGTGCAGATGTGCAGCACCTTCTGCTGGGGCTGGGGGTCAGCATGGAGGAAACTCAGGACAAGGCTAAGACCTGGGGCAAAACACAAATGCACATGCATCATTTTAAACATATAGATAACCCCATTAAAGAAATAAGTAAAACTCTTGTAGACTTGATTCAGTGGCACTGCTTACATATTGAAGCTACTCATGAGCTTAAATGACTTCCTTGTTTTGAGGTCTGAACCTGACAGGCCATGAGGGAGTGGCATTTGTTACTGTCCCGTGACAGTTTTGTGGTCCATAAGAACAAAGCCTAATAGACTCAGAGAATTTTATGGTGGATGGCTACACTTCTCAGAAAGTGACCAATACACTTAGCCACCTTCACAGACTTAGAGAATGGTTGAGGTTGGAGGGGAGCTCTGGAGGTCACCTGGTCCAACCATCCTAATCAAGCAAGGCAACCTTATGGAAAGCCACATAATGCTATTCAAAACCTGAACAAGAAGGTTTGTTGGGGTAGTTCCCTTAGGTCATGACAGAAAGGCATTCATTGGGCTGTGCACAAAAAGCTGCTTTATGTCTGTTTTCATTCTGTGGGTGTTGAAAAGGTTTGATGATTTATTTTCCCCAAACACGATATTAAATTACAAAAATAAAAGCGCAACAAATAATTAAAGGACAGTATTTATTCCCTAAATTTGTGTTGTCTGTAATAAGAATAATCATCTTTTTATTTTTCTCCAACTTTTTCTAAAGCAACATGCGCACACTCATAAGAACCTATCATCAGGCTCATTCCTTTGTGCTAGTTTATTTTCCATCTTGCAAGTGTTCTGAAATGTCAGTTTTCAATAAAATCTTCTTAGCTGGAAAATGGAATTCAGTTATGGCAATACACTCAAAAGTCAAAAAGTTAACCAAACAATTTCTGCTGAACTATCTTTCTGCTTAGTCACAGTCTTACAATTTTGGATTTTAGCACAAAAACGAAAAAGAGCTGTGAATAACAGACCTTTGCCTGTTGTTCATCTTCTAAATTATCTGAAATAGTTAACTAAAAAATTGCTTTTGTCCCCTTCCCCTAGTACAATATTATTTGAGATTCAGTTACCTTAATACCTGATATGTCCATATTTTTTGTTTGACATTTTCCTCTATGAATACTAGACAAGATTTTCTTACTATTATGGTTTGGACTTTAAAGAAACAGTGATATATAAACAAATCTTCTGATTATTTTTCAGTTTCCAGCAGCATAAGAATTGAAATGTAAATTAGTGGCTCTCCCTGCTGAAAAAAGAGAACATTTACCACTGTGCCTGTTAGAACAAACCTGTGAGAACTTTCCTGTAGGAATTAAAAAAGACAGTTCACATATATTAAAGCAGAACAAATGAGAGAGACGAGAAAGACAAGGTTCAGGGAGATAAGAATAACAACCCTGGTAACCGAAGCTGATTTGCATTTAAATATCAGAAACTAGAATGAGCAAATAAAAAAAAAATCCTCATTTTTTTTTTTCCATTGTTAGTCTCAAACAGTGTAAAAAATAAATGGTGAGATGGATTCTTAACATCGTATATGCACAGGAGAAAATGCAGCAGTAAAAAGAAATATTTTAAATTGCCTTTAACTGATATTGGATCATGCACTTTGGTATATAGGTTGTAAACAAAATGTCTTTGGTCAAAAACTGTTTATCTGAATTTATTCCATAGCCCTTATTGCAAAGAAATTGTATGGAGAAATAATGGATTAATGAACACACACACAAAGAAAAAAAAAAGAAGCAGCTTGTTAAGCTGGGGATGAATTTGCATTGCATCTTATTGGGTCTGTATAAAAGCTCATAACAGTTACTAGATAAGGTATGCACACACAGCTTCTTGAGCATACGTTTCCAATTCTTGGAATGGGATTTTCCACTCTGACCTTCTAACTTGCACTATTTATCCTTACTTTATTCGTCCTTGCATAAAACACAGAGCTTTGGGTCTATGCACTAGAATCAATTGGCTCAGGATTTTCCACAGGTAGTTTGTTCCTCAAGCACAAAAGTTGTGTGTAGGACCGTTTTGCCACTGTCTTAGAGCCTGATGCTTAACATGGTACAATCAGTTTATCTGTGGAAGTACCCATGCTTAGTCAATCAAAGAAGAATATGTTAATGACTTTTCTTCTTACAGTGGAATTGTGTTGATCACTTTAATCTCATAAGAGTAACTAAGCAAGCAGCTGCTTTAGTGCTGTTTTGACTTAACAAAATGAAATGTAGCCTTATAATTCTGACCTTGGCTAAGAGTTAAACTCAATGTACGGTAAAGTGTTTTACTGGACATTTTATAATTTCCCAGATTATTTTTAACCTTTACCTTAAACAGTTTAGGAGATAAATATTCCATTCATGAGAATGGAAATCATGTTGATTTCTTCCTGCCCTGCCTTCTGATCTGCTGAGTGACTATGTGAGTCACTAGTCAGGCCCTAAATTATGTCTCTTCTTGCTGATTTGAATGTTGTTTCACCACAGAGTAAACCCTATTGAGTCCAAATGAGCTGCAGCTGAGGAATAATAAACTCCTACTGAAACTACACATGCAGATAGTTCAGGCGATTGAAATATAAATGCTAGTATCTAACTTAGGTCAACTTCAAAAGTTTCTGATGACCTGCAAAGCAAATGCAATAACGGATCTGGTATGAAAATTGAATTTTTATTGTTTAGCAAATCCCTTGAAACAGTTACTTGCTCTTTTTTTAATTGAAAATAAGTGGGAATCTTTGCATCAAAAATTTCTCTTATGTAACTCCATTTTCAAATATTCTCATATGCATTCATATATTCTCATAAATGTTCATAATAGGAAATTTCCAGTATTTCAGATGATCCCAAAACAAGGCTGAGATGGGTTACCCAGCTCATTGGTGTAAGATGAAAACCTAGTTCTCTCAGTGGCTTCATTTATATTTGGATGAAGAATCATAGTCAGAGAATATGGATCTTGAAGAGTAACCTTTGCATTTGAGGGAAGCACCCAGCTGTTCTCTCCATGTTGTGCTAGTTACAGATTGAAACCTTTCCTGGTATATTTTAGAGCAACAGGCAGTTTACTTTAATGAACATAATGGAAAATGGGCTCTGGGTTGACTGACTGTAACTTTACCTCTTTATTCTCACCTATAATAAAGATTTCCCTCTGTCATGAACATTCTTTATTTACCTAGCAGAAGGATTATATAACTGGGCAACAGATTCAGTACACATGGGATTAAGTGCATCTTTATTGTGGAGAACATAAGGATTTATTGTTGTTCTAGGAGAATATTGACCTTGGCATCTCTTTAGTTAATATTTAACTTTTGGGTCAATAAAGCTGGATATTCACCTATTCAGAAGTCAGTATCAACTTAATCATTATTGGCAGGCCATACCATAAAAATCTTTGGAGGCTGAGTACTTTTTACTAAATGCTATGAAGAATACATATATATATCATAGAAAAAACATGATGCAGTGAGGACAAATATTATCTCATGGTCATAAAATTTTTGTATATGGAGCCACTAGTTGTGTTTGAGCAGAAAAAAATGCTAAAAAATGGACACCAGTCATCTGTACATGTTTGGAGTTTGGTTCTTTTCTTTGTTCTATTTGTTTACAGCAGTAGTAGCAGAAAATATTTCAGTGAATTAGGAACAAAACCAAATTTCTAATTTCCAGTAAAAATGACTGCATCATGATTAAGTGAACACATAACCAATATTTCAAGGGAGGACAAGTACTTCTTTTGTCTGTCTGCGTAGAAATCTGTTAAGCATAAGCACGTTCTAAAAGTGTTTTGGTTTTATTTTTTATCTTTGTGTATTTATCACGTACCAAGCACACTAAGGGCATTGATCCACAGCTGTAGATAACACAGTAAGGCATCTGCTAATCACAATATCCTCCTTCTGGTTTAGCGTGATGCCATGGTCCTAACCGCAGGGAAAAATGTCATCTAAGCTGCCAGCTCTCACTATTCCCATACTCGTAAGCAGGAACTACGATCTCCTGGCTGAGGAAGTGCACATCAGCTGTGCTGAATTTATGTGAGATAGCTATAGCACGTCACCTGCCCAGCTACTTTCACAAGTGAAGGAGCACTGGACTGCAATATAGAGATATGTCTTCACACTCAGCATTTAATTTGCTCCTTTAGATCCAGTATTGCATTTTCTTTTTCCTCCTCTTTGACACTGAGACTATCCATAGGAGCAACATAGATACCTTTGTGACTAATGACTTGCATAAAAGGGATGTATTATAGACTTTCCAATTTCTGCTCATCAGTAGAAATTAATTTAAAGTTCTGCTCCTTAGAAGTGTCTTTCAGTTAGGCTGCTTTTAATATGCTGTAAACATAGCCATGCCTACCATGAAATTGGTGGAGGTTTGAGTACATCACTGTGACCAGCAAGACCTCAATGAGGTCTGTTTGGTTCTTCTAGAGGGTAGTGATATACTCATCCCTAATGAACAACAGAACCCAACACTCCCATTGGGAGTAACAGGAACATCATTTGCCCTGTGCAAAAACAGAGAAAGATGGCAACAATTGCATCTGTTTTTATTTGGGCACATATATGTGTCCTGCTGTTCAGCACACTTTCTTTTAACTCCTTGTGTAGTCCTATGATGGATAGGAAATAAAAATGGAGAAGGAAGAACCTTTCTGGGGCTAGAATCAGGGACTCTGTGATGGTTGGATACCTGATATATTACCATATATTAGTAACTCCTATGCAGTAGAAAAACATCTGTCCTTGTATGACTTTTGCACCAGCTTCATCAGTTAGCAGCGCTCAGGATGAAGATACAAACAGTTAAACAGGTGCAGCAGGCTGATTCAAGAGGAAGCAAAGATTTTGTTATATATAGATAAGCTAATACATACATTAAGACATAAACATTGCTTTTATAAATAGAAATTAATTAGTAAAGATACTGAGCTTTATTAATTAGTGTGATGGACATATGAGTATGCATGCATGTAAATAATTTACTTTTGAGATTATAAGACATTTCTGAATTCAGACTGTGTTGATGCCAAACATAAAACAATACTGGCCAGGTCAAGCTCTGACACACTGTGACCCTAATGATGTGGTTAATGCAGAAGTGATGTAAATATAAAGTCTAACAAATAAAATAGGATATTTCAAGGATCATGCCAAAATACACAGGCAGTTAGATTTCAGAGGTGAAAATGTACATAATATGGCTGTGGAGATAAAGAAGTATGACTGTGACAGTTTTTCCTGCAGTTCTTTTTTTTGCAAGATAAATTTTCTGATACCTATTGTTCTTATCCAGACAACAGGGCTTTGAGTGTAATGGAAATAATATTTATAATGGGCTTTTCTCTCTTAAGCCTTAGTTTAATGAAATTTAGTCTACTTAAATCTTGTCTAAATTTAGATTAAGGACATGTAAAATCCTTCAAAGAGTCAACAACAACCTAGTCTGTCTATTCTCCAAGAATATTGCCCCATAGTTGCTTATAATCATAGCTTGCCCTTCTGTTTACCCTAAATGTTCCCTGGATGCCTATGGGGAGTTGTTCAGTTGCATAGAGTATTAGGAGTGAGGTGACCACCCATATCCTGCCTGAAGGTGCTTTGTAGCCAGATAGACACCCATCTCCAGCAAAATTCCCAGAAAAAGCGCCAGCATTAAAATGGACAGCACTGCAATTAGTTATGATGCTCCCTACTGCTCCACCCCCCACCTTTTTAGGTTTTTTTTTGCAAAACAGTTTAATAATTAAGAGTTGTCCACTGAGAACCTGAGTTCTGTGCCTGGGCTTCATGGAGCCTTGGACTTAAATTACAGGATATTTCATGTTTAATTTTTCTTATGCAAAAATAAAGCATTCTTATAATAACTCTGGAGGCTTTCTGTGACTGTTTGCTGGGATGAACTTAATTAAAGAATGGGTATTTACCTGGCTTATCATTAATAGCCAACAGAAGTAAAAGGCTTATGCAGCATGATAAAGAAAAAGTGAGACGGCTTCTTTGAAGGATAGGGAGGACAAATTTTCCTTTATCAGCCTCTAAATAGTTCAACAAATTTAGTATGTGAGGACCCAGCAGACATTTTAAGATGAGGTAGAACAATAAGGAATGGCTAAAATGGCATCAGTCAGTTGATGGGGTTAAAAAAAAGAATGGCACTGAATGTGTTATAGTTACCAGATGTGTGACACTTGGTGAAATTGATGTTGCACATCTGAAGCCATGTTTTCAGTGCCTTATGCATTACCCCTGGGATCATAGTGCTGCTGCTTTTCTCCCTGACATTACACTCACTTGCTCAGTAATGCTGGTGAGCAGAAAGCTTCCCGTACCTGTCTGGCAACAGGAAACAGTGTTCCTGCAGATGGATGTAATTACATCTGCTCATTTTGGGCAGGGTTCCTAACAGTGCTACAAGTACATTTGTTTAAATTTGACGTTTTAATTTTATGAGAGGAAAGTGTTCTTGCACTCCAACTGGCAGCGTGGTGTGTCCAGGGCATTTCTTCAGGTGGCTGACACGGGAAAGGCACATTCTGCTAGCACTGACACAGGAGCAAGTCTGTCTGCAGCTCTGGGAATCTCACAGTTACTTGGGAACTGAGCAACTCACACTGCATTAGATCTGCCACAAAGTTGTCAAATATGATACAAGATTTTCATTATACCTACAGGGATGAATTCAGATTTTGTTATATAAAGAGAATTCCTGATTTCAACAGATCTATTCAAACAGGAAGACCAGATGCCCAGTTATCTGGTCTCCTGGACTTCTAAGTTCTGCTTTCTTGACTGGCAGTGATTTGGCTTTAACAAAGCAAGCTGATGCAAGAGACTAGCTGTGCTGCTGGAATAATATTTAGTTCTGTGGATTCAGGATTTTCACTTCTTGGGTCACTGCTTTGATTACTGGACTAAAATGCAGAAGACACAGAGCAGCAGTCCTGGTCTATTAGGTTCTTGTCCTTAGAAGAGGGCTGAGGAAGTCCAGGTTGGATGGGGCTTGAAGCAACCTGGTCTGCTGGGAGGTGTCCCTGCATGAGGGTTGGATGTAGATGACCTTTAAGTTCCCTTCCAACCAAAACCATTCTATGATTCTATGAGAGAAGAGTACTTTGAATGCCAAGTAGATGAACAACCTTGACATTACATACTGATTTCTTGTACTCTGCATGGGCACTTCACATAGGCCAAGTGACTTTCCCTCTGCATGATTTCAGCAGCACTAGTGAGAGCCCAGAAGTCTGAGGCAGATATTTTAAGCATCATGGGCTTCCCGCAGAACCAAGTATTTATCATTCTGGTGAGATAATACTTATGTTAGGAAGCTCTGTGGGTGAGTGGGGTTCTGCTTGGAAGCCATGTGACCAGCAAGGTCTTATATTTGTTTCCCAGGAAGCAAAGCGTCAGCCAGATTCTTTCACAGGACCCTGACAATCAGGTGTCATGCAGCCACCATACTGTTAAGTAGCTAAGTTGGATCTCTGCATTTCTCTCCTGACAGCACACAAAGCAGATAGGACCCAGAATGTGGTATCTCCTAATCCTCAAAACCACCTTCTGCTGAAGCCTGATGGGAGCACTCATGCAGTAGTGGTTTGGTACTGCTGGGATTTTTCTGGTGTCAGTATCCTGCTCTGGTTTCAATATAGCTCTCACCACTGTACTAGTAAAGCCTTTTGAAAGTGTTGTAAGCAACATGATTTTCTGCCATCATGTGCAGTTCTTGTTTTTCCCCAAGGAGAAACTTTGCACATGTCTTGGAAGGTTATTTAATAAATAATATGCATACTTTGCAATCTGTGCTGGGAAACAATGCTGATGGTGTGTTCAGAAGGAAAAAAAAAAGTAAGGTTTCTGATAGTGCCATTGAATGGTTGTGCTGTGGTCTGAGCTTATCTCTGGAAGTCCTGCCTTCCCAGGTGGTGAGCATGCACTGATCAGCTCCAGTCAGTGTCCCCAGCAGAAGGGCTTTGTGGTGCAGTCCCTCCCAAAGCTTGGGATATGCTAGGGCAAGGGAGATCTTTGAATGCTAGGCTACTTTTGGTGTGTTAGGAATAGCCTCAACAGGAGCAAAAAACTTCAAAGCTATTCCTAAACAAGATTCTATCTCTAGTTTTAGGTATGGAAGATGCCTGCATCATGGAAACAGCCTTTCACAGAGTGGTCTGTCAGGAATAATAATGCCTGGTGAAAGCTAAACTTCCTAAAGAGCAAAATGTTGAAATAACAGGTTTAACAACAGAGGAAGTGTTTAAATAACACAGTGTTTCAACACCTTTTCTGTCACCATCCTGAGTACCTGGCATGGGAAGATAACAGCTGTTTCCATGACATTTGTGAAGATCTTTGGTTGTAGTTTTCCCTTACAGAGGAGTGAAAAGAGTGCGATAGTGGCAGTTTTTAAATTTGTAGTGAAATCTGTTCTTGTGAAAAGCACCTGATCAGCAGAACAGGAGAAGCACGTCTCTTTTAGGAAGACAGTAGGGTTTTGTTGCTGAGGCAACAGTAGTACACGAGAAACATAGATTCAACTTTTGACTCCAGCACAGATTTTTTTGTGTGTCCTTATAATCAGTTAAGCATTGACTCAGTAATGCAACTTAATTTTCTGATGGTGTGATTGATAGTATGTGTTTAAAGAAGTGGTCAAACGAGGACATTTTTTCTGTCCATGTACTTTGTCTATTTTATTTGTAAGCTTTGTAAACTCCCCAGGACCAGAACTGTCTCCCACTGTGCATTTGTGCAAATGCCTAAACCAAAACAGGTCTGTGGTCAGGTCCAAGGGCGCTATCATAACACACAAATTAACAGTAGTCGTAAAAACACATAAAGCTCATTCAAGTTCATGGAAAAAACTGCTTTGTCCTTTTAGTATGTTTGTTTTTTTCCTTGAAAAGCCAAATTCCATGATGAAAGCTTCACTGAATATAAGTTTGAACAAAATTTAATGCCTAGATAGCCAGCAGATCCATTGGATCAGGCCCTCCTGCTGCCAGGGCTTCTGTCATGGCTTGGATTAGTCATGTGCTGGAGGGGGTTGGAAGTTGTGTTTCCATGGTTATGTAGCTTCCAACTTTCTTTTAATAATCCAGACAAGATTTTTTAATGTTCAATACTGATAATGGGAAGTCATAGAAAAAATAACTCCCATGGGCTTTGGATTATGTTGTGCACTGTACAAAGAAAAAGCATCAGGTGAAAAAATAGCAACAATTCATCCACACAAGCTAGGAGCTACTCAAAAACAGCAGAATGTGGCTTTTATGCCATTGCATGTGAACAGCTTGAAAGTCAAAGCATAATGCATCTGCTACTGTTGAAAATGAACCTATCTGACTCTAGAGTATTTACCTTTAGTGGCAAGTTTGTGAAGAGAAACATGTTATAGAAAGTGTTACTATTGCAGTCAATAGTCCATTCTTTGTCTGTGATTGCACCACATTACAGGGATTGTAATAAAAATAGACATTATACCTATGAATAATATGTTGAGAGAGGCTTTTATTCATCTTCTTCATGAGGGTGTGTCAAGATCCTTATTTTCCATGGTCGAATGAACAGTAATTGATGCTAATGATCAGAAAACGAAGTTACCAATATGACTGTCAGGGCTTTTAAAAGTAGTGCTGCAGGGTGAGTGATTCAATGTTAATATCAATTATCTTTTCTATGCTAAAAGGGCAGCAACAAAGGAAATAAATTGGATTTGTGCATACAGTAATGTTTGCATTTGTTGAGGAAAGATCTATTTTCAAGATTTGAAAATCTATTTTAAAATAAGGGATAAGAACAAATTCATTCAAAAAAAGTTAACAACTTTTGTGATTTCATATCAGAAATATTCTTGGATGAGAAACCTGAAAGATCATGAAAGTGCATTCTGAAAAAGTAACATGGGAAAAATGAATGCATTACCTGTCAAAGTTCATGATAGCTGATGGCAAAAAAAAGGAATTGGGAAGATCTGGTTTGTGCTACCAATTCCATTACATTCCCTGGTGATCTTCAGGGTGTCACTTAGGTTAAAATGTTCACATTTTTCAGCTTGATTTTTCAGAGGAACTGAAAAAAAGTATAACTTAAGCTAGGGTTGCTCAGCAACCTCAAGAATCAAACCACTATTACATTGATTTAGAAATTATATTTTAAAATTAGACTTCATGTGTCTGATTTTAGAAAGACAGATTTGATTTTATTACCTATATGATTGAAGTTTCTCCAATAATAATGAATCATAGAATCATTAAGCTTGGAAGAGACCTTCAACATCATCCAGTCCAACCTCCTACCTACATCACCACTAAACCATATCACCCAGCGCCACATCCAGGCGCATCTTGAACATCTCCAGGGATGGCCACCCAGGAATCACCTCCCTGGGCAACCTATTCCAATCCTTAATAACCCTTACAATGAAAAATTTTTCCTATTGTCCAATCCAAATTTCCCCTGCTGCAATTTAAAGCTGTTTCCTCTTGTCCTTTCACTATGGGCATGGCAGAAGAGACCGACCCCCGCCTCACTACAGCCTCCTTTCAGGGAGTTGTAGAGAGCAATGAGGTCACCCTGAGCCTCCTCTTCTCCAGACTGAACAACCCCAGCTCCCTCAGTCGTTTCCCATAAGACATATTTTCCAGTCCCTTCACCAGCTTTGTTGCCCTTCTCTGGACACGCTCCAGCACCTCAATATCTTTTTTGAAGTGAGGGGCCCAAAACTGAACACAGCATTCGAGGTGCAGCCTCACCAGTGCCGAGTACAGCGGGACAATCACTGCCCTATTCCTGCTGGCTACACAATCATGAGTAATGATGGACAATAAAGGGTCATTTTCAAGTGTAATAATTTTTTTCTGCAGTACACCGCAGTGTTTGTGTACAAGCAGTTACAGAAGTGCAAAATAGTATTTGACATCATAATAGTCTCAAATTACTTTATCATAACTTGAAAGGAATTCATATCCAGCTACTCTTTTAGGATTTGATCTGATTAGACACTTGAGGAAGTGTCTAAGTGTAATTTATAGCCTATAAGTTGTATCACTAAAATTAGTGGTTTTAATGATAGAATCATCACAGAATCACAGAAGGGTTTGGGTTGGAAGAGATCTTAAAGTTTATCCAGTTCCAACCGCCTGCCATGGGCAGGGACACCTCCCACTAGATCAAGTTGCTCAAAGCCCCATTCAACCTGGCCTTGAACACTTCCAGGGAGGGGGCATCCACAGTGTCTCTGGGCAATCTGATTCGGTGTCTCACCACCTTCACAGAAAAGAATTTCTTCTTAATATCCAATCTAAATCTCCCTTCTTTCAGCTTAAAACCATTTCCCCTTGTCCTATCACTACATGCCTTTGTATAAAGTCCCTCTCCAGCTTTCCTGTAGGCCCCCTTCGGATACTGGAAGGCTGCTGTAAGGTCTCCCTGGAACTTTCTCTTCTCCAGGCTGAACAACCTCAACTCTCTCAGGCTGTCTTCATAGCAGAGGTGCTCCAGCCCTCTGGCAGCTCCATGCAGGATTTGGCTTGTGTGGAATGTACCTTATTAACCCATATTTTAGTAGTGCTGGTGTAAAAGTAGCTGAAATTTTCAGTAGAAATGTAAATGTTTTCATTAATTTGAGTGGATTAAAGGAAGAAGATCTTCGAATGTTAATTCATACATGGCTGTGCTGTTTTTTGCTGAGATAGAGTTAATTTTCTTCATAGTAGCTGGTATGGGGCTATGTTCTGGATTTGTGCTAAAAACAGTATTGATAATGCAGAGATGTTTTTGCTATTTCTGAGCAGTTCTTGCACAGTTAGGGCTTTTTCTGCTCCTCACACCGCCCCACCAGGGCACAAGAAACTGGGAGGCGACACAGCTGTGACAGCTGATCCCAACTGACCAAAGGAATATTCCATACCATATGACATCATGCTCAGCATGTAAAGCTGGGGGAAGTAGAAAAAAGGGGGGGGGACATTTGGAGTGATGGTATTTGTCTTCCCAAGTAACCATTACACGTGATGGAGCCCTAATCTCCACCTGCTGAAAACCTGCCGGCTGATGGAAAGAAGTGAATGAATTCCTTGTTTTGTTTTGCTTGCATGCACTGCTTTCGCTTTACCTATTAAACCGTCTTTATCTCAACCCATGAGTTTTTTTACTTTTACCTTTACAATTCTCTCACCCATCCCACTAAGGACAAGTGAGTGAACGACTGTGTGGGGTTTAGTTGCCGTCTGGGATTAAACCACAACAATGGCTCCTAATCTTGTTTTAAAACTTTTAAAGGTAGGATTATCCGTTCGCTGAAAGACAAACTACAGTTAACAGTGTTCACCTGTGATCATTGAAAATGCTTGGGAACTTTCTTAGAGTGATTACAATTTATTAGTCTTCAGTGCAAAAAGGAAATCAAGTATTCTTATTTATGTGGTTCTGAGACATTACACCTCACGTAAATATCTCATTTGTCATTTTAATATCTGAATCTGAAGTTCATTAAAACCCACACTTTCTTCTCCTGATGTTTTCCCGTTGAAAATGCTTCAAACATTTGAATAAACAAGAGTTTATTCAATATCAAAGCAATTTAACATCTTTCCCCTTCCAGATATGTAAAAGCATTAGTGACCCTTATGTTTCTACATCTTATCACTGTCTCAGCTATGCAACTCAGCAATTCCTTTCCTGGCACAGTGATCTCCCCTCATTCTGAGAGACCACAACTTTCCATGACTCCTTTGATGTTTCATAGGTAACACTGTCAAACTGAGAGCTGTCTTTGATACAAAACAAATTGGATAGAAAATTTAAATCAGTCATTGTTAGCTATTTAATTGCTTAATATATGCATGTTGATTTGAAAGCTCATTATGTAGATTTATAGGCATCTCCAATATTTGTGCCTTCAGGTTTGATCTTTGTCACTTGTGGTTGTTTTGCATATGCAAAATCTAACTGAATTATTTTGGTTTACATTACGGTTAGTCTCTCATTTAGAAAGAAAAGAGATTCAAAGAAATTATTTCACAAATAACATGACTAATTTGCATACATTTTATCTTCAGCCTTTTACTGGAATACCTGGGACTGTTAAGTCATCTCAACTCTTTTCCAAAGCCAGAGCAGCACCTTTGGCTGCAGTTCCATTGATAACAGTTGATTTAAGCTGTGCCCACCTCTGTTTCTGTACCACCCTGAATTATGGCAGCATAACTTTTGTGGAGCATGTAGTTGACTAGATCAAGAGCTGACAACTAGGAAAAAATAAGTGGTTTTGGTTAGATGATTGCTGCCTTTCTTTCAGAGTTATTTTGACTATGGCTCCACTCAATCACCAGTGTCACTGCCCTGTTAACAGAGCAGTTACTGTTCACAAACTGGCAAACAAGTACAAGTGAGGAGGAGGTGGTGTTACACTCAAGAATTTGTTTATGGGCAAAGAGGAAGCACACTACATTTATGTAAAGCCAAGAATTTATTGTTAGTATATACAAATTCAAATATCATTATTGCTCCAGATCTATTTGTTACGTTAAAAAGAGTAATAATGCAATTAGAGTACTTCTATATAGAAAAAGTCTCAATAATAGTAATAATACAATTAAAGTGCTAAAAAACAGTTCTTAGTTTTCTATTATTTTCTTGAGGAATGCTCATGATTGGATTTCTGCTCTGAACTTATGGTCAGCAGCTTTGTGCTGCTGGAGAGGATAAGACCATAAGCCATCGACCTCCAGACTCCTTCACTGGGAAGAATCCAATGTTGATGTTGCTGCTTTCTTCCTCCTTGCTCTACCCATTTTTATACTTTACTAACACACATTTGCACCTTTCCCTTTGTTCATTGTTCTGCAGCTCCATGTTACATCCAAACTTACTGTCCATGTTGCTCTATATGTTAGATACTACTGTTTTCTTCTCTTAGTTACCATTAAACCCAGCTTTCTCCAGCTTCAGGTCTGCATTGCTTTGCCTGCTGGTGAGTCGTTTATAGCCATGGGCAGCCCAGTGCCAGCCCGTGACCCATCTCTTGTCATCCTAGACTCACACTCTTCTATGCTGCGTCCTGCCTCTCCACTTCTTAAGGTCTCTCCTATTGTAGCAGGCTTGTGTTTGTCTACACATCATTGTGTTAGAGTTGTAAATGTCCCATTCTACACAGAGTAACTGCTCTTACAACCATCTGTATAAAACCGCAGTTGTACCACACAAAGATAAGCACAAGTAGAACAAATTAGCCATAGGCACTTTAGATCTGCAGGCAGGTCAAGAGAAGTTCAGGCAGAGCAGACCTGGCAAGCCTCAGTCCTTACAGCCTCTAACAATACTGGATTGCAGGACTATGGGGTTACAGTGGGGAGGAGGGAGTGAACGGAGAAACTGCTGTGTTAGGGGCTGTTGAAGCCAGCTCTGTGAAAGAGAAAATTTCCATGGCAGTTTGGCTTTAAATCCAAGACTACCTGTTATAAAACAGCTTCTTTTTAAATCGGTCTGTTATAAAACCTAGTAGGTGCTCTGTAATAATGTAGGTGCTAGTGATTCTGCATCAGCTCATAAAGACTTAATATGTCCTAATTACTTAGTAGAAAAGCATTTAATACACATGGGAAAGGTGTGAATTCATTGGTCAGGCAGCTTGAACAGCTTCTTTCAAAGCTCTGTTCCTCTGCGATGCACATTCCCACTTTCTCTTGTGACAGCACCAGCAGTCACACAGCCAACAAAAGCAGGGACCTAATTCAGCTGATCCCACCAAGGTGTGAGACTCAACCGAATCAAGCCCCTCACCTTGCTTGCGGCTGGGTTACAAAAGCTTGGGTGATCACAGATGAGGTAGTTGGAGTAATTTATCAGGGTCAGGGGCAATGATGGGACTGCTTGTTCTGGCAGGTTCTTAAACTGCCGTGACACTCCACCTAAAGCTTAACAAGAAACTGTTTATGATGGCTTTTTGGCTACTGCACTATCTACCTGGAAGCTTATGAGCATTTTCAGCTGAGTTTCTTTACCCTGTATGTGTTGTGTAGATATAAATACACAGCTATGTTGCCTTTCCACTGTTTCTCTCTCCTTTTTTTCAGGACATGACATATTAAAACTGGCTTGAGGCCTGTTAGCAGCAGATCAAAATGTAGTAGCTACATGAGGAAATAACTAATCTTATCCAAAAATACCATGTCAGTTCAAAAATGCTAAAAAAATAATAAAAAATTGGATGAACTTGGTGTTAACTAGGGCTTTTCCATAGTAGAAATTAAAGACAAATGCAATATGAAATGTGGACATTAAAGAATGCTCTGGGCTGTATGCTAAAAATAAATTAACTTTTTAAGATATAACTGTATGGATGCTATTTTGAACCACAGTGTAAATGCTACGGGAATATTACTCAAAACTCAAGCTGCTGTGTAGAGAATCAAATATTCTTTAAATGGATTTAGTGGTCTAAACAAAGAATTAATGTGTGAGGAATGCACTTCTCCAAGCAAGGTGATTCTGAGTCAGCAGCTCTTTGAGTCTAAGAAAACTGCAGTCCTGCTCCCCCTCCATGATGACTACTGGGCAACATACCAGTACTGTCCTCTTCTGTCCAATATCCTGCTTTAGGAGACAGTTACATGAGATACAGTTTTTGGTGGTGAAGCTGGCTTTGAAAGTTCCCATTCCCTTCTGTCAAAGCCAGCTTTTGACGATTTGTCATGATGTCCTGACACAATCAACTGTGTTTTCACCACCACCACTATTTGTGGTGGTATACTGTAGACAGGTGCACGGAAATTTGGCTCAAAGAATTCCCAAGAAGCCTTTTATTCTTGGAGTGCTGTCTTTGACCAGATTCTTTTCATGAGCCTGGACCATGGGCAGTTGCCCTGGCACAGTTGGGCTACACTGCTCTGAAAATGGAGTAACCAATGACAGGTTTTCAATGATATTTAGCAAATGCTTCCTCCTTTCCTTTTAATTGTCTCAGAAATAACAAATTTTGCTTCAGATAGGGTTTGTGTATGCTTATTTCACCAATAAATTTGGTGTGATGAAAGAATTTTTAATATAATCACAAGAAGCAATGAAATCAAGCCAGTGGTAAAATACTCATGGATTAAATAAGCTAGGGTTTCCACTCAGAATAGATGGTAGCTCTGTATTACTATAATCTTCATCACCATGATCTTTTGAATAATACATGCCATAAGGCTTTTCTGAATAAATTTTCTTAAATAAAATATTCTCTTTATAAAAGGAAAAAAAACAAAACAAAAAAACAAACCCAAACAACCGAACAATATACATAACAATAATCTTTTTAGGTTATCTCGGTGGTTAATTATCCCTCCTCTTAACATTCTCACCTTCTTTTATTTCTGAATCTGAACTTACCCTGCTTCAATTTGCAGTCACTGGATCTTCTTTTATCTTTATCTACAAGGTTGATGAGCCAGCTACAATCAGATTGTTACCCAAATTAGAATTTACAGCTCATAATCAAATCACCTTTTTTTATTTTTTGTAAAGTAAATTGATTCAGACCTTTGAAGATTTCATTGCAGGCAATGTTTTCTGATCCTTCAGTCAACCTGAACTCTCTCCATTCTTTAGTTCTTCAATCCTTTATGGCATGAATAGACATACTATTCTAGTAACACTGGTACTGCTGCTGAAACACTGATATAATCTATCTACATAAATCCAGTATTTTCTCCTTATATATCAGAGAATCACATTAGTCCTTTCACCCAATGCACCCTTGAAGGCAATCAGATAGTTGATGAACAATTGCTCCTAACTAGTTGTATCATGTAGGGCCGGGAAGATGTGACGTTTTCTGCCCCTGCAGCTTGGTCCCCACCTTCTTGGAGAGCACAAAACATCCCATGAACTGGGTCCAAACTGGAGAATTCTAGAACAACCATCCTGCACTACACAAATGCCATTGTCTCTGAAACTTTGTTTCAAGGTATGATATCTAGAAGAAGAGAAAAAAGGAGAGAGAAGATAAGGAAAGAGGAGAGAAGGAAGAAAGAAATCAAGACAGCTGAACAAGAGTTACATATGTGCTACTTCATAAACCCACAGGGAGAGAATGCCCCTGTATCTATCTTCCCTTTGACTCCTTTATACACTCCAGAATGCAGGTTGCCTAATATATTCCAGGCAACAGTAAGCATGACTATCTCTAGACTTCATTTCTACACTTCTTTTGACTATTTGAAAAAACAGAGATGAACATAAATCTTTATCTTCTCAAACTCTTCTCAAATGTCTCACATAGTGTAGCAGCAAGAGTTATTAATTGCTTATGTTCCCTTCTACTCTTCTAGTGCAGTGTGGAATAAATAGACTTCAACACCTGAAAGCAGAGTAGTAGCAACATATTTTGTAATTCTCTGAAATTCATTTTGTAGGTGTAAAACTGTTGAAATCCTGGCAGATTGTTTTGGTATGCCCTTCTGCTTTGGGGACGTCAGTTTTTAATGCCATGGCATATGACTCTCCAGCTCCTGGGAATAGCTTGTTTCAGCCGCTGAAACTGGCTAGTAGCTGTTTCATTCTGCTGAGGAGCCTGGCCTTGGGTTTGAAATAAGAGTGATAGATGTGACTGAGAAGGCTATGGAAGGCTTGTATTTTCCACTTTGAAGACAGTTTCTCTTCTTCATTTGGCTAGTAATGTTGTTTTTCATATTATTTAGTGCAATCTTTTTAAGTTTCACTGTATGAGTTATTTCAGACCTAATCTAGGCTCTACTCCTTGGACTGTTCATATACTTGACATCATACATTCACTGGATTAAAAATGAGATAAGGCCTGTGGAGTGGATTCATAGATTTCTACCTTTCCAGGTGAAAGACACTGCTATCAATCTGGCTTCTCCAGATTTATTCCTGACTGTACAACATCCTAGTTTCAACAAAACAGAGCATATCCTGACTCAGGTAAACAGCCTGGTAGGGCAAATAGAGCCTTGAAATTTGGTAACATTTTATTTCACTGGTTAGAGTAATTTTTTAATGCTTATGTTAGCCCAGGTGACTTGGTCAGATTTTGTGGTTTATACAATATATGACAGAATTATGCCCTGTTTCAACAGTTTTTTAACTTGAGGTTGAATTATTTCTCTCTGCCAAAATAAAGGCCAACATAGGATCTTCTACACAGAAGTGTAACAAGCTCTGAATTAAGAAATAGCCATCTGTAGTAGAGATTCCAACACTGTGTACCCATCAATTGAGATGCAGTGTGCTGTGTTAACCTGACTTTTTTATCTATGTGTTCTTAGAGAAAGGCATCTTCTCCCTTTTCTTATGAGGGTACAAGCAGAGACCAGCAAATATTACCAATCTTGTACTCCATCTGGTGTATTGGCATATATTAGGCAGCAAAGAGGTCAAATTAGTCAAGAAAGACGTAATCCTGGAAATGAGCAGTGGCAGAGCTTCATGTGCATGAGAACTTAACGAGACCTTGGTAGTCTGGAGAGTTGGGCGGGGAGAAACTTAATGAAATTCAACAAGGGCAAGTGATCGGGTAGTGAGGTGGATCAAGAACTGGTTAAAGGGAAGAAGTCAGAGAGTTGTAGTCAATGGGACAGAATCTAGTTGGAGGTCTGTGACTAGTGGAGTCCCTCAGGGGTCGGTACTGGGACCGGTGTTGTTCAATCTCTTCATCAACGACCTGGATGAGGGTACAGAATGTATCCTCAGCAAGTTTGCTGATGACACTAAACTGGGAGGAGTGGCTGACACACCAGAGGGTTGTGCTGCCATTCAGTGAGACCTTGATAGGCTGGAGAGTTGGGCGGGGAGAAACTTAATGAAATTCAACAAGAGCAAGTGCAGAGTTTTGCATCTGGGGAAGAACAACACCATGCACCAGTACAGGCTGGGGGCTGACCTGCTGGAGAGCAGTGTAGGAGAAAGGGACCTGGGGGTCCTGGTGGACACGAGAATGACCATGAGCCAGCAATGTGCCCTTGTGGCCAAGAAGGCCAATGGCATCCTGGGGTGCATTAGAAAGGGGGTGGTTAGTAGGTCAAGAGAGGTTCTCCTCCCCCTCTATTCTGCCTTGGTGAGGCCACATCTGGAGTATTGTGTCCAGTTCTGGGCCCCACAGTTCAAGAAGGACAGGGAACTGCTTGAGAGAGTCCAGCGCAGAGCCACAGAGATGATTAATGGAGTGGAACATCTCCCTTATGAGGAAAGGCTGAGGAAGCTGGGTCTCTTTAGTTTGGAGAAAAGGAGACTGAAGGGTGACCTCATCCATGTTTCCAAATATGTAAAGGGTGAAGGTCAGGACAACGGAGCAAAGCTTATTTCAGTAATGACCAATGATAGGACAAGGGGCAATGGTTTTAAACTGGAGCATAGGAGGTTCCATGTGAATATCAGGAGAAACTTTTTCACTGTGAGAGTGACAGAGCACTGGAACAGGCTGCCCAGAGAGGTTGTGGAGTCTCCTTTGCTGGAGACATTCAAAACCCGCCTGGATGCGTTCCTGTGTGATGTACTCTAGATGACCCTGCTCTGGCAGGGGGGTTGGACTAGATGATCTTTTGAGGTCCCTTCCAACCCCTAGGATTCTGTGATTCTGTGAACTTAAAAGTTAAAACCTGAGACATTATGGGGAGCCATAATTGCCAAACCTGAGGAGCTGTGGCAATTGCAGAATTGGTCAGAATTTAAGTACAGAATTCTTAAAATCAAGGATCTGAAGTTGTGCTCTTAAATCTTGTCTAAATCCATGTTCAAGACCTACATCCATTGTGGGGCCAAGACCTTGGCTCTTAAAGCCTCACAGAAATTTACTGGTCTTTGGTATACTTCAAATGGGATTTTGGTCCCCAGCCCTAAAATCATAGATCATCTTTGAAAACAGGATCTGTTATTTTCTGTGACTGCTGCTTTGAAAATAAACAGTAAAATAATTATTATATCTGTATAAAGCAATATTATTTCAACTTTTCCACAAATTCCTGTAAAATGTATGCAAGGGGATTAAAAATCTGTCTAGCTCTGACAGAAACAAAAAATATATGCTATCAGTGCTGTAGAATTACATGCAAAAATTATTAGTGATATGCTGTATTACAGTTAGGCATTAGAATGAGTACAATCCATGAGCATGGAGAGAGAGGTAACAGTAAATCAGGCACATCAGTAAATGTGAAAATTTCAACTTGCGTTGCTCAGTAGAATAAAATTTGTGCTTCATTAACCAAGAAGATGGGAATTATAGAAAAAGTTAATTCTAGGATTGCAGGACTGGAACAGCAGAAGACCATAAGTATTGCATAATCAGCACAATTTTCCTGAAGAAAACGTCTTCCAAGTTGTTAACAGAGGTTTTAGAAGGGAGAATACTCTCAATATTATATATGAACGGTGTTTTGGCAGGAAATCTTCGATAAGTTATATTTTAAGTGAGGGAAGTCAAAATATTTTGGAAGTGTTAGAAGAGATGAGTGCAGTAATGTATATTATAAATGAAGATGAAGCAAAGAGAAGAACAAAGATGAGTGAATAAAAAACCCCGCAGGTTGTGTTATGCATGATTGCTGATCAGCAACCCCCAGAATAGGTGCTAACTGGGTGCATATTGGTGTGAAGAGTAACTCAAGAAGGAGAGTAGGTAGAAATGAAACCAAGCATTGTGGAACAGATGAAGAAAGAGAAAAATAGAAGTGAAGAATTTTCATGAATGAAGGAGTGATTGAGATCAGGCAGAAGGAAAGAAAGGGAACAGTCCTACAAGAAAGGAAAGTAAGACAATGGAATACAAAAATGAAAACAATGTTCTTGAGTGCTATGAGGAATATAAACAGTGAAAGATTGCTTATCCAGCTACCAGACTGGACAAATATGGGGAAAAGACCCTGACACACACTAAGTGAATGCAACAAAACAAAACATTACTAGCAAATAAAGTGAAATGGGATATTACAGGAGTGTCAGAAATATGACAAAAAAGAAGTTTGACTAAGACACAGGATAAGAACTGTTCAAGAAATGTAGGAATAAAGATACAGGTAGATTTATATATTATTCATACAACAAACTGGAGGAATAAATGATAACACAGATAAACCAGAAATTCTCTGATCCAGATTGCTTTGAAAATGGCAGTACTAAGGGTCTGCAATAGACCTCTAGGATAAGATTCATTAAGATGTAGAAAAAAGACAAGTACCAGGTGTAGGTTTGGCTCTAACTTACTGCAAGTGACTGTCAGTGTAGTAACATATTGCAACCCTAAGATACAGAAGGATCATTTCTGATAGAGACCAGATATGGGAAACTGGACTGAGATGGATAGTATAGAGAGTCCTGATTAATCAAAACAATCAAAGGGTTAACAATCTGAGCATACTCATAGACGCTTAGTTGTAAGTGGAGCTGGAGGCCATAGTCTCCAGTTGAACTTTCAGTGACTGGAGAGCTGCATGTCAGTGGTTCAGCCTGCAAGAACCCATTGACATGGTTCTTGAAAAACTGCTTGGATAAAAGGAAACCTGGTTATTGCTCAGTGTGGGCTGAGTTCATGTCTGGAGAAGTTAGAGATCAGGCTGGTAGGAGAAGCATGGCCCCGAAGGAAAGGTTGGCACCAGCATCCGTCATCTCCCCTGTGGTTTTTAGAAAAAAGTGATGAATGTGCCTGTCCATTTTAGGTGGAAGCAAAGTTCCTATGCTCAGTCTGGAGGGAAAGAGTAATGTGCATGGCATAATACCAGAAAGAACTAGTACCTAATGTTTCCAAGTTGGCAGCAAGAAATTTTATTGAATCTGTCAAACTGGGGATGGTACAGCAGCGAGAACAGCACTACAGTAATGATATCTGAGAGAAGGAAAACATCTTGAAAACTAGAGATCTGCCAGTTTGACCTAAGTGTAATGAAAACCTTTGAAAAAAATTAGAAGAGAATAATTAAGACATGGAGATAGATGGAAAATGGGAGTAGCTGCAGTATTGTGTTATGAAATCAGATCAGTCCAAAATAATTTGCCATATTTCATCTAAGAGGTGCCTAATTTTCTATAAAGAGAAAATTAGTGAATCTCATCTGCTGGGATTTCAGTAGAATGTTTAAAATTTTAAGGCCAGCTAAGAAGCATGTTACATACCCAGCCTCCTATTAAAATATGTATTTCTGAGTAGAATGAAATGCAGATTAGACTGCATTGTTTAGGACTGTGCATAATACTTTAAGAATTGACCATAGGTAAAAACCAACACTAAATCCAATTTTTAACCACTCAGCTTGGAGTTAATACTTCTTATTTTATTTCATTACATTAAGGAACATCATGCTACGTAATGTCAGAAACATTATTAAAGTCAAGCTATATTACATATTTTTCTTTTGTCTTATCTAATAAACTACTTAATGAAACTAGAGTGGTTTGTTATTAATTTTCTTGGACAAAATCATGTTGGTTGTTGTTCATCATCTAATTATCTTTTGGACACTCAGAAATTGAACCTTTAATAAGTTTTCCAGACATATTTCAAGATTTGAAATGAGGATGATTAGATCTGTATTTCACTGAGTCCTCTTTTCTCCCCATTAGTTTGGACATAGAGAATTTGGTAGTCCTTTTCCGGTCCTCAAGATGTTATCTGTCTGTCATGACTTACTAAAGATAGTAATCAGAGCTTATTTTGTCCATGCCCCTAATTATCCAAAGATGAATTACATCTGGCCACGCCTACTTGAATACATCTACGTCAGCTAAATATTCTGCAAGCTGTTTTTCTTAGTCTGACTTGTTTTCCGATATCCTTGAAAAAATATTTTAGTTATGTCTGTTAAAAATTAATTTTATTTTTCTAAGGGCCAGAGCAGAGAAAACATAGAAGTTTTACTTTTCTTTGAATCATCTACATTCTTCCAATTCCAATGTAATATGCAATTTCATATATAATTTACCATATATATCCTTCACGATCTAGCTTTAAAAGCAATTGCTATGCTCTCATATGGCACTCAAAAGGTTTCAATAGTTACAAGAAGCCATGTCCTCTGAAAATCTAACCTTATATGTGACTATTGTCTTTTATAACCTCAAATTTGTTACTTTGTTCTACAGTCATGCTACCTGCCAAGTATTATGTGAGCATTCATATTTGAATTTAAGACATAGTTCAGAAAAAAATATTTCCCCTGTGACAAACATGAACAGGCAGGCAGACATTATTTGGCTTGTGTTTGTTGCTTTGTCAGTGGCATACCTTCTTTGGATTTGCTTGGCAGGTAGTGCAGGATTTTTGATTGCTCCATTACTCTCCCTCACTCTAACATCCTCTGATGCAGCGTGAACTGGCTACTTATTCCATACAAATTTTCATTTCACTATTGTAGCCAGCTCCACAAGTACAGACTACTGAGGCTAGGGTAAATTAGATCAAAGGAGGTTTTCTAAATAAAATTATTTTATTAAATCAATGCCAACTCCATTTTTTCTGGGATTTATATTGTGACCTTTCCTGTTTTATTTTGTGCAATTTCAAATGCACTATTTTGGTGCATAATGCCTTTTAGAAATTAACCTTGTCTTTTTCCCACATGTCCAAATTCAACATCATAGATCTTGATTTATCCTAGGTGACAGTCTTGAAGAGTTTGGAGGCACTGCACAGTCATGTAAAGTGTTAAGTTTCTGCAGCTGAGTGTTGTAATTCAGTAGTTCATCATTTTCCACCATTTTACATCCTGTAGCTGTGCTATGAAACTTCTATTTTCACATCATTTGCAATCATGTTGTCACTTGCAAATGTTCAAAAATGCAGATACACTCACTCCTATGTGTCTCCTGTCTAGATGCCTTAGCCACATCTATGACAACTGTGGAAATGCTATTTGTGCTCAGATTTCTTAACAATGCTCTATCACCAGCAGATTAAGCAGGCAATGCTTGTAATTTGCATTAATTTAGAACAGACATTTCCAAAACACAGATAATAGAGTAATATCAGACTTGCAAATGTAAATGCTCAACAGCTAACAATGGAACAGAAAATTTCAACCTTTTCCAAATTAGATGTCATTGCCTGCCAATAAAACCAGAGCATATATGCAATGCATGAACCAAGATGGGTATTTTAAATCATAGTGATTTTAGGTATCATTTAAATCAACAACCATTGATTTAAATAATGTTTATAGTTTTTCCTAAGATATTCTACATTGCGAAGTCTGTTCTAATTAGCTGATATAATTTGATAAACAATGAAGCTATTTGCTCAGTGAAAGATACATGTCTGCTACATATTTGTCCAAGCTGTTGTAAAACTATGTGCATTTACTGTGCTTCTTAGTACTTACAGTTTTATTATACTGGAAATCAATCAATAGGGAAATCGTTACTTAGTGGATAATTTATCTTTTTAATTATTATTTGTATGAAGTTACATTTGAATGGAAATACAGTTCAATTGACACTCACTTAAAAATGAACCAGAACAGTATTTTGATATTGTTTATTGGGAAAATAAAACTAAAAAATGAAAAAAAAAAAGATTCCTCAAACCAAGCTTTAATGCAAAATTAATTAATGCATTAAATGAAGAAAGTATTAACCATCACTACTCTATTGCTTATTCTTACTCACCATGTTCAAGTTTTTAAAATGGATAAGTCTCATCATTTCACACCTCATCATTACTTACAAACTGAAACTGGAAAATGAGCTTTCCTCCTTTTTCGACACGCTCTCTGGGTCTCACAGATTTGCTTTAGCTCAACATTAAACTAAATTAGTTGAATAAACTAAGATAAAAAATACTCTTATGCATCTTCATGAAACAACTGTTGTCAAAATTAGCTTAGCAACTTCAATAGATGATGATTTTAGTTTTTTAACCAATAAATCCTATCTCTTCATGCTCTGATTTTGTTTAAACTGCGATGGAAAACTTGCACTGCTTAATTGAATTTAAATGATCTTAAGGGACCATTAAAGAGTCAGAATGTGAATTATATTTTGTTTTAAAGGAAAAAAAATACTTCATTTACATTTGAGAAAATCAAAATAGAATATCTTATAAAATGGCTCTTTACCTGTAGTGGTCTAATATACAAACACAGGTACATATTCTGCATGTACGTACCTCTGTAAATAATGGCTTACTATTTATACTTTTACGATAGAAATTAGGAGCCATTCTATTCAATAGCTACTACATTCCTGGAAATGCAGCTTCTTCACTGTATTTGCATAATCAGCTGATGATATTTTAGTAATTTTTCCAGAATACCAGATGATCAAAGAAAACCGGTGATGTTCATTTTACATTATATAGACTACAGAAGCCATTGGAAAGGGAACGTGAGACCTTGCTGTAAAGAAGATCCGAGGTGACTGACAAAATATGAAGGTACAGAAGTAGCACCTAATCTAGGTGTGGAAAACAAGGGAAGAGATCAACTGAAGTAAAGGGGAGAGCAAGATAGCTATTTATTTGTGGAGGAGCGGACAGTCATGGGAGATAGAACTGTAGTTAAGAAGAGAAATTTAAATGCACAACCAAAGAGACAAAAGGAACAGCAACAGGAAAGGGTAGAAAGGGAATGTGCATGTTGAAGGGTAGGAGAATGAAAGGAGATCCTGTGGTAGTCAGTGGGCTTCAACTGTGGAATCAGTTGAGTACGTGACAGTCTTGCAAAATTATAAGTATGTTCAGTTAAGAAAAAGTAGTTCTCCTATTCAACACACGGGCATCTGCAGCCAGAGACATCTCACCTAAACTTGAGATGACTACAGTGCAGTTTTCTGTATCTGAGATAATTATCTAGACTCCTTTTATGGTCACTGGAAGCAACCAGGCATTTTGGTTACAACTCATCTTGTACATGTCTAAGATTGTTATCTGTGTAGCATATTGAAAATATTTTTCTGTTGACTGCAAAAGAAGTCCAGGCAACTAATTCAGGTATAAACACACTGTAAACTGGATCTCATATCCTATTGATAAGACTTCCAGCTGACCAGGGATTGAATCCAAAATCTATTTGGCCAAAGTGTCCAATCCCTGGTATCATTGTTTAAACCTCTGTGGCACATGTGAAGTACTATTGTACTAAAGGATATCTTCAATGTCTGCTGAATTATCAGGTGGTTAATTTCAGGTACACAAGCTTGAGAACATTCTGCCACTGGTATTCCTCTTGCATAAAACAGGCCCAAGTGTGTTGCTTTCCGATTCTAGGATTCCTTGCATTCTTTGCACAGAATCATCTTATCTTTCTGCCTTATCTTTTATCTTGACTTCTTTGTTTTAGCTGGAATAATAAATTGTTTACTCACTGACAAATGAAACAACTTTGTCTCCAGACACTGAAGATAGCTTTGTGTAATGTTTTGCAATCTAAGAGTTCAAACTCTGAACATGCAAGCAGGTTTTTGTGGATCTGTATGTGTTTCTTGTACAGTTTATGGGATATTCTGGATAAATACTTGCAATTGCATCAAACATCTTTATTCTGTCATAAATAATGTTGGTATCTCATTGATGACAATGTCTTTTGCAAACCATAAGCACATAAAAACATAGGTCCTATCATTTCTCTCCTGGCATTTCTTTCCAGACCATTGGTTCCAACAGTGAACATAAATGAACTTCTAGGGAAGAGTAAAGAAAGAATCATCTGTATGAGGACAAGGTTGTTACTAATACTTTACTCCCAGTGGAATTCCTGAGCCTGTGAAAGTTGGTCTGTTTACTAACCCTGTATGGGATGTCTCTTCCAGAATTTCATCCAGCGTCCCCAAGGACATCGAAATATTCTGCATGCAGACTGCTTTTGTCAAGTCCTAATAGAGCTCTGCTGTCCATTGTGTAAAGAGCCACCTCCTCTTGTTTTTAAAATGCTCCCACTAGCTTTATTTTATGGTCTCTGGCTTTGTTATTTATGTTGAGCATTGATGAAGACTGATTATTTTTTATTGATTGAATTACTGTTAATCAGTCCATCTGTCTCCTTCTCCATGATCATCATGATGTTGTAGATCTCTATCACACCTCTTACATATGTTTTTCAAACTGAAGGGCGCAACATGGGTGAGTTGTGAATTTATACAGCAATAAAGAAGTACTTTCTTCCTTGTTCTAATTTGCTTGTCCAACGTGTTCCTAACATGTGCTTAATATTTTTATTATTGTTTGTTTTAAACCCCCACTGAGCCCAAAGCTGGTATTTCATAGAACTACCTATCATGCCCCAAGCTCTCACTCCCAAGAAGTGAAAGCCATCTCAGAATAAACCACTTTGTCTGAAGCTACAACTGGTTTTTCACATGGATATCACTTTACATTCATCTACAGTAAATTCCATCTGACATTTTGTTGCTCAATCGGTCTTGTCAGTTCTTCTGCAACACTTCACAGCTGACTCTCATCTTACTACCTTTAATAACATAGTATATCAGCAAACCTTATTATCAATTACTTTCTTTTCTAGGTAATTTATGAATATATTAATCAGCATAGGTCACAGAATCACAGAATCACAGAATCACAGAATCTAAGGGGATGGAAGGGACCTCGAAAGATCATCTAGTCCACCCCCCCTGCCAGAGCAGGGTCACCTAGAGTACATCACACAGGAACGCATCCAGGCGGGTTTTGAATATCTCCAGTGAAGGAGACTCCACAACCTCCCTGGGCAGCCTGTTCCAGTGCTCTGTCACTCTCACAGTGAAAGGTCCCAGGACAGATCCTTACAGAACTCACTGCTGACATCCTTGATCTATAAGAACTATTTGTTTACTCCTTTTCTCAGTTTTCTATATGTTATCAAATATTTTATACATCCTGGGACCTTAACATGTTGCTTCTCTGTTTTCTTTAAAAACTCTTTGGAAATCAGGATAGATTCAATCAATCAAATAATTATTATTCACATGATTATTAACCTCATCAGAACCCTCTAAGACACTTGTAAAGCAGGACTTCCCCTTAAAGAAGCAGTAATGACTTTTTAATGAAACAGTATTTATCTAGAGGTCCACTAATACATCTTTTATGTTTAGTTATACCACAGTCTTTTCCACAGTTATTTTGGTTTCAAACAGGTTCTCTGTGGACATCCTTGCCCCTTTTTACCTTGCTGCCAAGAAAAATCTTACATGTGGGGATGCTTCCAGCTTCTTCTAAAGTGAATGGCCCTGCAAAGAATTCATCTGCCTTCTTCAATGGACTTGCCTTTCCTGAACTCTTCTTTATACTTTGGGCTCCAGCAGGTTTCTTCTTTGAAATACCATCCCAAACACTGGAACTCCCCAACCATTATATTGTAAAAGCTCCCTCACAACCTTCTTGATTTTAAACGCCAGCTGATTTGTTCCCTTATCGTTCATGTCTCTTGTTCAGAATGCCTCTATTCACAATGAACCTGGAATAATTTCCTCCTCCATTATCTTCTCACCAAACATTTTCCTGCCCTTTGCTTTGTCCTGTTGAGGTTATAGGTGATTCAGATTCCTTATGATGTCTACCATATTTATGATAAGATGATCTTTTGAGGTCCCTTCCAACCCCTAGGATTCTGTGATAAGCAAAAAGCAAGTCATTATATAATAATTTTGGAGGTAGCAAACACATGTATCTTTATTCCTAATGATTACATCTCCTACTCCTACCAACCTTTCCCCTCCTTTCAGTTTGGTTTCCTCATTTCAGAGGAGAGAGCTTCCTTAGTGCTGGATGCTACACTGATATTCTCTAATGGGGAAAACCTGTTACTGAGACATTTTTTTACCTTTTTCAACTTCTATGGTATTTCTGAACCTCTCATTAAAGAACAGTTCCACCTCTCAGTTTTTTAGGTAGTACTTATGCCTGTTTGAAGATAAGATGGCTCCAACATGTCCCTGGAAGTCCTGCTTAATTTTCCTGTCTCTCTCAGTTCCTCTAATTCAACCTTCCAGGTCTCAGGGGCTTGAATTCTCTCTCTGAAGCTTTCATGTTGCTGATACTATTGCTGTGTGCCACTTTCCCACACGGAAGATACTTATCATTTGACGTGTCATAGAGTAAACTGGGAAACTCTTTCCATTCTGGCTGAGCTTCCCCTTCATTTCTTCTTCATAGTAATGCAAAGGTGAGTTCCAAAGCTGTTCTGTATGTCCACGTGATCTAACTCATCTCACTTCCTATCATATTTCCTTAATAAAAAAGCTACAAAGCATGAACAAATACTCTAAGAGTAACTGCTGCAGGGAATATATGAGGTTTATGTTTATAAAGTCACAAGTAAAATAGCTTCTTTGGTTTTGCATGCTTTTCTTTAATGATCAGAATGACACTTAAGTCCTTTTAGGGATGGGAAAAAAATTACAATCTTATATATTCTAAATTTTAAAATATGTCCTTAACATCGATTTCTGGAAAAACAAAATGTTTTAAAAGGGCAACTTCTCATCTCATAAATTCTTAAACTTCCAAGAAAATTCAGTATCACATAAAAATTTTCCATATCTATTCCCCAAAAAGGAAAGATTTAAAAAATATTCCAGGCAATCTGGATGCACAAAATAGAAAGAGGCTGTTTTGTACCTCGTTCTTTGGGATTGACATCAAACAAAAATGTCTTCAATGTTTCTCTCAACTTGTAGCAACTAACAAAATACCAATAGAAGATCAGATTGTCTTGAAAACTCTTCATCTGCAGACCATCCTTCCTAAGACACCACATGGGAATATTGCCAAGGGTACAAAGACAGTGTTGTTCAATACTGAAACTACAGCAGCTCAAGAAGGTACAAAACATAATCAATGTAAGGTGGTATAAATGGTCCAGCTGTGGGGTTCTAGAACTGTAGGATAAAGATGCAAGATGAGGGTTAAACCCCAGAACTGTTGCTTTCTCTTTGAAAACCCAGTATTTAATGTTAGCTGGTGAATCACGAGTGAGACTCTGTGCTTCTATTTGCAAAATAACATTAAAATTTTAAAACCATAATTGTTCATCAAGATGCCTTGCTTGGCATTCAGATCTTGTTCTTCATTGGGCAGATCTTGATTTTGAAGTCTAAGCCAATCTGAAATATTGAAAAATATCCAAAACATGGTAAGGTATGTATTTTTAATTGTTTCATGTAAAGAGAGTCAATTTAGTTTATATGCATAGTATTTGTGGGGGGAAAAAAAGCTCCCTTTGTTTTTTCTGCATTTTCAACACATGTAAAATATTGCCCTGCTGCATGCTGGGATCTTATGAATTTTATTACTGCACATGAGTTTTCTCTAGACTGGTTAATTTTCAAACAGCTATGTGACTTCCTACAAATGTTTAGGAGCAGATTGAAGTAAGAGTAACTTCAACATCTGCTACGTAAGAGTCATCTTAAAATCCTTACAAATGAAAGCTGCCATTATACGGATAGATCTGCTATATTTGAATCTGTACAGCTGAAATTGGTGCCTTGCTGTGAAGTAGCTACTGAAGGGACCCATCACTAGAGAGGAACATATGACATTCCAATTACTTCATATGGCAGAGATTAAAATTACAACTCTGTTTTTACCTGGATAACTGAACAAGAATCTCTAATAGCAGCAGCAGTAATACCCTTCCTCACTGCATATTGAGAGGTTGTTCCACAAGTTGCTTTTACAGGCACAGGTACAAATGTGTCAACTCTGTTTCCTGTTGACCAGCCGTTCTAAAAGCTGGTTTGGGGGAGTTTACACAGAATCACAGAACAGCTGAGGTTGGAAGGGGCCACTGGAAATCATCTTGTCCTAACCTCTGCTCAAGCAGGGCCACCTAGAGCCAGCTGCTCAGGATCTTGTCCAGACAGCTTTTTGCTGTCTACAGGAGGGGGAGGGTCATCTCAGGATGACCTGTTCTACCTGGAGTTTCAGCCTGAAGTTTTCCACCTAGAGTTGTTTCTTGATTATCTGAGATATAATTTTTTTCTTTTGTTTGTAAGCAAAGTATATCCCTTGTGATGTCAGCATGTTATTGTTATGATAGGAATGAAAATGAAAGAGAGAAGTGGTCCTAGCCAGTGCCCTTCATGCCCTACACTGATTAGATGGCTTGCAGACCAGAACTGCTGTGTACCAGAGTGGCTTGAAGCAGGTATGCAACTTCAAGTATCTGAACTGCTGTGCCTTAGCTCATCATGTATGGCTTGGTACCTGTGGTGAAAATTGGAAGAAAAGAGCACAAGGTGAATGAGGACACCACTTAACTGCATGACTATTAGGCAATATATGACAACTCATCCCGCAGAACACATGGGCTTTCTGGAATAACCCGACATATGTAGCAAGAAGTGTCTGATTTCCAAGTACCATTCATCAAATCTTTTTAACTTTCCACCTCTTTATTACAGTGCTTTGCTATAGGCCAGGCCACAGAGGACTAATCTGTAATTAGGAGGTAACTATACGATATCAGATTGCTGTCCTTTGGTAAGCAGCAAAGTGCTTGTCTAAGTGAGAGAGAGCCCGACATAGCGGCTCAGACTTCGCCCCATGTGTGTTGGCAGGGAAGGTTTATACAGAAAGACCTATTTTCTAGAGTGCATGTTAGTTGCCAAAAGCTCTGTTAAAAGAATGGTTCACTGAACAAATTGGGTTTAAAATGTGTATGTGATTTGTCAAAATTATAAACTGCGGGGGTGATACTCAGCTGACTCTGTGTAGCTGTCTATTGTAGAAGGCTATATTTGATTTAGTTGCTCCTGGCTCCCTTTGCAGCCAATAAAGAGAAATAGGCACTTTTAGATCATGACTCATCTACACTTAAAGTAGAAGCCATTTACACCCTAATACAAAAAATGCCTGTAATTGGCTGTAAGAAGAGTTGAGTTGGACTGCCTGAGATGTAGACATGTAAAGTGAGGTGAGGTGATTCCCACCCTGAGGCACTGTTGTTCTAGCATGACTGTTCCCACAGTGCAGTCACAAATAGGAGATGTGTAATTCAACAGAGAAAATGTGTGATTGATACTTCCTCTGTTAATGCTGCAAAGCTGTAGATGTTAGGAAGCTGTGTCATTTGTTAAAGTAGGTCAGCTAATGACTAACCAGCAAGAAACAAATAACCAAGGAAAGATCTGTAAGAGTATAGTGAATATATAATTTGACACAAACCAAGCTGGATAATGTGCATTATTTTTCATGACAGTCCACTACAGCTGAATTTCCCTTACCCTAAGCTTCATTCTGCTCTTATAGCACTCTTACATACATGGAATTGCATGGCTTTCAATGAAATTACTCCTGGTTTAGGCAGTGCACGACAGTGGCATGCGTCTTCTATTGAAATTTACTTCTGTTCAATCTATTTGTTCTTGGTAAAAGAGATTTCCTGTCAGTTCCTGCAATGCAGTTTTGTGCTATGTTTTGCAAAGTGATTTCTGCATTAGTATTTCCAGTTAAATATTGTCACTAATAAATACTTTTTGTTTTACTACTGAAAATTTGCATTCCCCTTTTGATCTCCTAAATATCTTCTTTTAAAATGTAGAAATACTACACTTTTTCTCTTGAATCTTTATCTTCACCTGCTTTCCTTCTCTGCTGTTCTTCAGGCTGTGCTCTGCAGATTGACAGGACTGACTCAGATGCTTTGATATGAAGGAGACTCAGATATTATGGTAATGAATATGATAGGTACATTAGACTCCAAGAAGGACTCCAGGGTCATCACAGATAATTACCTTAACATGAGCTGTCTGCAGTGCTGTGACTACAAGGGATAATGCGAACTTCAGAATTACATTAAGGCGAAGATACATCAAGCAGAGGTAGGAAAATAATCCGAGATCTGTGTGTGTGTGTGCATCTTCATCTGAAGCATTGCTTATGGGGCACAGCTGGAGGCAAATCATCAGCACAGCTCTCTCAGTGCTCTAGTGAGTTGCAGAAAATCCATGTCCTTAGATGTGCTGAGAGTGTAAAGCAATCACACATTCATAATCAAGGTGATTATCAGAGTTTGGAAGAACATCTTCCCTTGGATTGGATAGATTAGTTTGGACTGTGGCTTGCATTTTCAAGCATTTTTCTTTTTTTCTTTTTAGTTTGGCTTTTGCGGTGTGAGGTAAGGAACATTCGGTCATATCTTGTGTATTCTGTGTCCTGACTTTAACCAGCTCTCAGGCTCTGATGGCACATCACTCTATCCCTCTTTTCTTGTTCTCACTTACAGTATTTGGGCTGGGATTTTACAATCCATATTAAGTGTCTGGATAAAGCTGAGTTTCAAGTGACAATAAGAAGTCAGCCTAGATGATGTCATTGTATCTTCTTTTCTTCATGGATGTGTCCATGCTGGAGGCAGGTGTGCTCTGCATCGTGTCCTATAGCCTTAGTCCCCACTTGGTGGTTACCAGCATACATATTTCCCTCAGTTTTCTTTGGAAGCAAACCTGTTGGGTATGCAGAAAGGCATCCCATGCATTTTGATAGATTGTCTATATAAGCAACATGAGAAGTGCTGTGCAGCAGGGACTCAGGTAGTTTCTAGGAAAGATTTACATTTAGCCTGCTACCTGTAGTCTGTAAACTACTTGAGTAACTCCTAGGATAGGATCTATAAGAGCCTGACCTTCTGTTTGTGTAAGAGTGTGACAAGTAAAATGATGTCCCCAAATAGTCCTACTGAAAATTTTTTACTTTCTGCCACTAATATATGTGCTCACCAAACAGCCTTATATCATGCCTGTAATTCTGAATGCAGGCAGCACCAGAAGAAGTCAAGGAGTTCAGGAAACCGTGTCTGAATTTATGCTACAATGTTGGGTGATTCACATTCACCCAACTATAGCTAAACTCTTGGCTGGAAAAAAAGTTTTGCACTCTAGTTGCCATTAATTAAATGCTCAATATTTGCCCCTTTATTACAGAGAGGCTGAGTATGGTATTCGTTTTACAGAACAGAGCACTGATTTAATGAGACCCACCATAGTGGTCTCTTGACAGGACAAGAGGAAATGGCCTCAAGTTACTCCAGAGGAGGTTTAGGTTGAATATTAGGGAAAACTTCTTTACTGAAAGGGTTGTCAATCACTGGAACAGGCTGCCCAGGGAAGTGCTGGAATTGCCATCCCTGGACATGTTTAAAAGTCATATAGATATGGTACTTAGGGACTTAGGTCTTTTCCAACCTAAGTGATTCTACAATTCTATGATTCTAATCAATCAAAACCTTTCCCCAAGTTTCCCAAGACTGCCAATCAGGGACTCAGGGAAACTGTATGATATTTCTTTGAACTTATGTCTGAATTCCTTAAAAGTAGTTTAGTGACAGAGGAAAGCATTTATATTAAGCTTGCAAATATGGGCTAGAGAGGGAATCTGCCTGGTGTGTGACCTCAAAGATTAACGCTATGGCATTATCATGAGATCACAGGGTAGGAAGAAATCAGATAAATGTTTCAAATGGCAAGTCATGTCAGACTAACACCAAGGACTTTAACAAATGAAACCTTCTTGTTAACAAACTGACATTATTGTATTTAAAGGTCAGCTGACAAAAGAGTATGACTCCCAGGCAATATCTCAGGCTGTGAGCAGTACCTCCCTGGGGAGACATTGACCTTTTCCAGGGGAGGAGCTATCTAGGCTGATAAAAGTCAGTTATTTCCAAAAATAAATATAACAATAATTATACACTGTACTAGGAGTGGACTTCTAATAGCTGCATGGTTATTCTAGGGCAGAAGAGACACTACAGAATACACAAGTTCCCTTCTTCTGCACATTTTCCACAGTGGCTGCATGCTGATGGGTGCACTGATGGTATGGAAGCAGCTTGCTGGAGCTCAGATAAGAAATGTTCTTGCCACAAAAGCTGGGCAATAAGCACTTTCCAGGTAGCATTGCCATTTCAGGAGATTTTGAAGATGACTTTATCCCCATCTGGTTACAATGGATTTTCTTGCAGCTTCCTTGACTTCAGTAAATTAAACCAATTATGTATCAGCTTAGAACTGAGATTCGTTACCTTGAAAGAACATTAAGTTGAAATTCTTTTCTGCAGCCTCCATTTAGGCAGACCTTGTAATAAGAGTGTTAGCTGAGTGACTACAAGCTCCTTACACCAAACAAATAATTTCTTGGATGTCACACTAATGCTGACACAGCTAAAGGCAGATATACTGAACACCCACAGAAAACTGCCTGAGATCCATCTTGCATGTTCAAACATTCCTTTACCAAGATGCACAGTGATCATCAGTACAGAGTAACAATGTCTGACAAAAGAGTAATACAGAGCAAAAGCCAAAGAAGGGTTCAGGTCACATACACTATTCATTATAAATATACCCTTCCTTCAGAATTGCAGCTGTGGTGTGCCAGCTATGTCTTAGGTCTCCTATTTGCCAGTGGTGATGCTTGCACGCATTGTCAATGAATATCTCATGTAGCAGAGCTTAGTGAGTACTGTGACAATGTATTTACTTTTGAAAGCAAAGTTCAGTCCAACTATATTCTAAATAAGTTATGGAAGAATGATGAAAAATGTTTTAAAACACAGGTTTTAAAAGTGTGAGGTTATTTGTATTTTCTCAGTGCTTTTCTATCAAGGGAGCTGCTGTATAGCGTTACAGAGCACACTGGGCTACACTGCATCATCATTATGGAAAAAATCTCATCATTCTCAGGATATGTACTCTAGTTCAGCTGTAAATTATTGGATTTGACACTGGAATCACTTGTGGGGAATTTTGTAACCTGAACTATGCAGTAAGGCAAAAGTGATCATACTAATCTTTTTTTGGCCTTCAAATTTATGAATCTATGTTCATTGTGGACAGCTTTTTCCCTGCCAAGGATACATCTTTTACTCTGACTCTAATTCTGCAGGGGAAAGCAGCACTGCAGTGAGATTTTATCCTGCTTCCTACCTACTAAAGTCTATTTCTTCATGCAGTCAAATGAAAATAGAGTTGAAATCCATTGAGCTACCTATGAGACAAAATAATCCCAGTGGTAATAAAATAAGGTCCTATGTGTTTACAAAAGCTTGTAATTTGACCATTTAAATTATTGAATTAGGATATACACTGAGACACAAAATCTTGAGAGGAGTTCTTTGTGTACAGCTACCAGAAACTCATCACTTATATTTGTTATGCTGCAGGGACTAAAGAGAGACCCTCAACTTCCTGCATGAGCAGCTGGTGAGGTCCTGTTCTGTCTGATAAATGGTGCTGCCTCTGGTTAGGGACTCTGGTTGAAACTGTTTTGTCATTTAGACTTGTAAAGCAACTTTGGTGACAAATGCATGGCAGGAGGTCCTTGTATTAATCTGGAGTCACTGTGCAATCGAGCAGCATTAACAGTCACTGAGAAGGTAACTGAACTCTGACATCCTTGCCTGAGCTACACTTACCTCTTTGATGTAGGAGGATTGCTGAAAATTTTATTCTAGTGTTGTCAGCTATATGTTGAATCCTTTTGCCTCCCTAAGTCTGCTGATCATCCTATTACAAATACCATGGCATTATCCGTAAGTGCTGTTTCCTGATACTTCCTCTGCTGAAACCTTCATCTTAGCTCATCCATCACAACACTCATCTAGTTGAGATTCACCTTGCTGACCCAAGCATATTTAAACCACTTCTTGGTGTTCTTATGCTATATTAGGAATAGAGGCTATATCATCCACCTCATTAGTCATTGCCAGTGACTTCACATGCAATTCAGGAATCTGGTGCAAATTACTCAGAGATCTTCTAGCTATCAGTAAAGCCAACCATCTGAAACTCTTACCAAATTCAAAGAGATTGGAAGTGTTCAGCAGCTACTAAAAATCACAGCTCTTGATTTTAAAGGCAGACTTACTTCCTAGTTTTATTTCTCTACTGTCTTAATCCTTTTTCCTATCATTGGTAATCTTTTCTGGCCAATCCCATTTTCCGAATCCTTGAGCAGGACCCTTGCTCTGTGGCATGCCTACCACATGCAAGAGACCTCCTTGTTCTTCAATTTCATGGTTTTGTTGCAAATATTCTACTTCAGCATAAATTTTCTATTTGAGTTTGTAACTGCATTGTGTGTGCTTTAGAACATTTTTGGAGATCCTGTTTGTATCAATGACAATATTCATCTTAAAATTATGTTAAATAGGGGGCCTAGTAGAGAAAAGATCTACTTGTAAAAGCTGCCACAAGACATTTGCACGTTGTACAGACTCCAGGCATACATTGGTGCATTTGCACAGCTCATTCCTATGCTGTGTCATGTTAAGTGGTCTGTCATCCCCCTGCTGCTAAAGAACAGAGTGCCATCTGTAAGTGAGGCTGCATTTATTCACATCCTTGTTAAACACAGAGGGTTTTATACAAAGGTGTCTGCAGCATCATTATTCAGTGTTGCTTGATGCATAGCATCACTTGCATGACTGTTCTGAATATCTGACTGAGAGTTCTCACATTCACAATTCCCACCTTTTGAGTGAGCAATGGAAGATCAATTTACTGTCATTCTTCCTCTTGTACTTGCCTACTTAGAAACAAATCCACCTAGAGGTGTTACTGCAGAAGGTGTAACAGTTTCCTTTTTTCTGAATATCGAAGAATGACAATTCTCTTCCAAGCCTGCATGACTCCATTTTTGGTAATTTCAGTGGATACAGAAGTTTACTCCTGGATTCTTTTTGCATCTTTTAACGGAACTGACTCATATCTCTCCTTTTATGTGTTGCAGCTGTATCAGTGGTGCTTCAAAAGTCACAATTAGTTTTAAACAAATAGTATATGAATGTTGCACCAAAGAACTGTATGCTTCATATATGGTACTATAAATTGTTCTATTAATGTTGATGCCTTCACAGCCCACGGCAAACCCCTAATGTGTATATATCTAATTTTAGATATACAAGGACAAAATACGTCCATCATCCCTATGTTCTTTTCAACAATCTAGGAAGCCTGTATGAAATAGCATGTTTAAAAATTCATAACTTTTCAAGTTGTTGCTATCTTTTTTTCATATATCTTAGTAAAAGCTACAGAAAAGCCCAGACTTAAACTTTATGCTCAAGTTTTTTCCTGCTTTGGAGACCATTCTACTAAATTACATCAGCAAGCTGTGCCTACATATTCAAAATGTTTACAATAAGCTCAACCAATTTTGCTTAAGGGTCTAAAAATACTTCTGTTTGGTTTGAGAGAAAATTAGGGCACAATTTCAGAAAATGAGATTTTTCAACATGTAATTGTGAGCATTTAAAAATATGTATGATTCACAAAACAAGACCTTTCATACTTAGCTACAATCATTGCTATTAGTTTGTTTAGAAATGTGTATACATTTTATCTAGCTGTTGAAAACATAAAGTTATATGTGTAGAAAGAATTCTCCCTGCTTGGAAAGGAGATCTTTTCAGTTGAGTTCCTAATTGGCTTCATTTGTGCAACCTGAATATTTTGACAAGGGCATGTGTTCTTTCTGTCCTCTTCTACTCTGTTTTTTTTTTCTACTCTACCCTGTCCTATTCTACTGTACTCTATCCCCACCACCATCATTCATGAACGCCTTAATCTGAAAATGGTTAAATTCTAGAAAAAGAAAAAAAAAATTATTTTTTCCCCTAAGAGTTTCCTCTGCTAGACTGTTGAGCTTGGTTTTATCTTGAACAGATGGCTCCAGAATAACTGGAAATTGTTCAGTTTCCACAATTTAGGTGTTTAAAATTTAACTGTTACTGCAGATGATTTGGGAATTTTGGGTTCTCCTATGCTGGAAAACATGCATTATCCAATTGTATTGATATAAGAATATCAGAATTCAACTTTATTTCTTGCTTTAGTGTCTATTTTGACTGTTAAAGTTAAGGAAATCAGATTAGTGAAGAATGGATCTGCTTGGATTAGAATCCTGCCCTGATATGAGTTCTCTCCTTATCAGGTTCTTTGAAACAGCAAGGAGATGTATCAGTAACACTTTTCCCTCTTTCTAATTAACCACTGCAGATCACCACTATTGCAGAGGGAGATAGATCTTGTCATGCTCAACAAAAATACATTAGCTGTTCCTAAGTCTTAGAGACAAATTGTTTATAATATGTATAAAGGTGAGGCTCATCCAGATTGTACTTTTCTCCCAAATTTAAGTTGGTGCATAGCTCTTTTTCGAATACCTAAGTCTGTAGTTACTTCAGTTACTAGGCTGAAGTTGAATGATCTTACTTATTATGGCATGCAGTGGTTTCTTGCAAGGATGTATTGGTTTTACAATTTAAGCAAGGGCAGGTGCAGGATTGCTTTAGATTATTTGAGTTTAAGAAGACACTGATTTGCATAGCTTCAGGGCTGTCGGAAACCTTTGGGAAGTGAAAGCAATTTTCTTTTATTTACTCTCAGTTCTACAGTTCCTTCTGCCATTTATTCTCACTGGGTCAGCCTTTCCCTTTTCTGATGTTTATGTCAGGATGTTGCACCAGAACTACACAGATAGCTTTCACCTGGGCTCTTGAAAAGGTAACATCAAAGTTTTGCAAATTCAGAATTTTGCCTCTCCTTCTGTCAGAAAGCAGTCAACAAATATTCTTCTGTTTCTTCAGAAGAAAAATGAAATTTTCATGTTCTTTTCTTTCAGCATTTTCTATCTGTTGTCCCTTTTCTGCCTCACTGTTCTTCCCATTTACCACCCTTATCTTGTCCAACATAAACAACCTGCCCCTAGTTACTTTTTCCCCATTGCTCCCACTTTTGTTGCACCTGTACCTAAATTTAGTATTTCTGATCATTAGCCAGGTAACGAGGTTGCAACCTGACACAGTATTGCTATGTTTCTTGAGAGTCTCTGCTTCCTAAAGATCCCTCTTATTCCCCCACCAATTATCTGCGAAGTCTGTTTCTCACATACCTCCTCCTTATCCCTTTTTGAAATCTAGCTATTCCTCATGGTGCTTCTCACATTGTTATTTGTTAAATTCAAAATTTTTCTCATGTCTTGTCCAGCAGTTTCTCACATTCTGTTCAGTTAGCTTAACCTCAGGCCAGCACCTAGTCAGCAGCACACTCATTTGCTTGTGACCCTAACACTCCCCTGCTTGCAGGTCATGCCCGAAGGAGATGCCCTGCTCCATCTCTGTGCCACCAAGCTCAGGCAGGCCTCTTGTGGCACCCCCGAACACAGGCTGCACACGTTGAGGCAGGCATCTGACTCCAGGGGATCTGACCCTTGCAGGATGTGCTGGGCTGCAGTGCAACATTTCATCACTGCCAGCACCAACACAGCCCTTCAGAAGCAGAACAGCGTGTACACAGTGGGCACTTCCACTCCTTAACACTCTTATTAGAATACCAGATCTAGACCTGTCTGGTCCTCTGGCTTCACTTCGTGCAATCTCTGCTCTGTGCCTATGGACTGAATACCCACTACTTGTGTATTGTTCATTTTTGTTTGAAAATGTTCTTGTTTGTGTGCTCTGAGAGGCTCCAGGAAGTGAACCCAAGCACAATAAATGAGGGTGATGAGCTTAGCTAGAGAAGTGCACTCCTGATCTGAACTAAATGCTAATGTGGACACACTAGCATCATAACACCAAATAAGCAGTATACCACTATCTTCAGCACTTAGGTTGTTGAAAAACATTTTAAAAGTTCAATGGCAGATAATGGTAACCTCTATCCAATTTGACATTTCCCCCTTGAGCGTGACCAGGTGTCATTTTCCATAAGTCATTTCCATTTCCTATAAGAATTCATTTGCTAATTCCCATGCAGTCAGGCTTTAACCAACTGTTTTCCATAAAACATTATATTCGAAGAGTAGACAGAAAAAAAACCTACTATATTTAAATTTTCCTATTAAAAGAGTTTCTTGCTGAGATATCAGGCAAACCTCAAACAATCTGTTGTTTGGTTAACTCAGATTATGTTTTATCCTATATTTTATTTATCTGCATGCTTTCAAATATTTTTTCTTCCAAAAATTTGTTCTAAAGCCTTGCATAATATTAAGGTCAGAAAAAGTTATTTTGTAGCTATTAACATCTCATTTTCCGGTGGCATATAGTTTATTTTTTCATTATTCATAAAGATGCTCTTCTGGCATTTATAGTTTCTCAAAAATATTTTATATTTTATATTTATTGTGCAGTGCGAATTGCCCAGTCATCCTAAAATGCTAAAGCTTTTTACTTCCACCTGAGATGAAAAATTTGCCATCCTGCTCTTACTGATTTTCAATAACTTTTTCTGAATTTGACATAACTTTTCTACTTCAATATTATTAAAAAAATCTATTTCTTTTTCTTATATTGCACTCTATTTCTTTTTTCCTCTGTCTTTATATTTATACAGATAAACCCTATCCTGATTATTTCCCCTAATCCTTTTCAAGATATCCCTGAGCATTCCCTTAGACAAGTCTCACTTTATTGGAGTAACACTTTATTTCTAACACCTTAAATATAGAATCACAGTCCTGAAAGGCACCTGGAAAGGTCATTTAGTTCATCTTCCTGTCCTAAACCTAGACCACTGTGACATGATTGCCTAACCTGTTCTTAAAGATCTCCAGTTACAGAGGTTATCCTACTTACTCAAGCCCAGTATTTCACTGTCATTTCTATCACAATACTTTCTGTGGTTTAAGTGTTTCTTATTTGGATTTAAGCTGATTACTGCTTGCATTTTTCACCAATAACATGAATAGATTGTTTCCTTCCTCTTTGCAGCAACCTTTTGCAATTTTGAGTAATTATTGAGGTGCCCTTCAGCTGTCTTTTCCTCTGGCCAACCAGTTCCATTGTTCCCAGGGTGAACCTGTGTGCATGATTACAGATTTTCTCATTACTCTTCACCGGACTGCGTCCAACTAATTCTTACCATGCTTGAGCCCAAGAATGTCCATCAACGGAAGCTTCTGGAGTATTGCATCAAGTAGCTTGGAAACTGTATTCCTGCTTGTAGATCCTAAATAGCTTTTGTCTTTTTTGCAATAACAACAAAACTTGGTTGATACAGGTTCAGTTTGTAACCCTCTCTAAGTCATATACCCGTGCAGAACTACTCCCTAATCAGTTATCCCCTTCCTGTATTTTTGTAGCTGTGTACTTCTACCCTATATTCAGTATCTTGCTCTTGTTCCTGTTTTGTAGGACAATCTTACGCTGTCCTTATGCGATTTTCTTCAGGTAATCTCCTGAATTATTACGAATGTTCAAATTCTAGGTCAATATACTTGCAGTTCTATCCAGGATGATGTCATTAGCAAAAGTAAGATATATGCTTAATTCCATAATTCAATTAATTCTTGAAAATATTAATTAGTTTCAACCTAGAAACCCATGCAATAAACGCTTACATTTTCACAATGAACCTTTGATAACTACTCTCTCAATCACTTGTTTCAATAAAATGTTTTTCTATTTTTGTAGGCTCTGACAGATCGGGGATCCTTTCCTATGGAATTAGTCTTAGCATTTTTGACTTTGAGCAGTTCCAGGCTGAATGATCTGAATTCTTATTTTCTAACTAGTTTTTTCATTTTGTTTTTGATTTTTTAAAAATATTTAGTTTTGACATAAAACTTTTATTGGTTTTTAATGAAACTACAATTACATATGCTTCTGCTTTGTGTTCCTCTACAGAATTAGCCAAGAGTGTCTCTACACAGCATCACAGGATCCATTAATTCAAATTAAACAAAGAGAAGTCGTACCTGGGAAAAGGGTAAACACTGGCTTAAAGATGAGAGCACACAGCAGCAGAAGCAAAGCATATATTCTATTCATTGTCTTACACACTGGTTAAAATAAATTCATTATTCTTATGTGTGCGAATCTATATTTGCAAAAATTACTTGCTGTCATGTGCATTCTGTGAATATTATTTCTTGCATTTTATTTGATGTTAACTAACATCATTGATGATTTCTAGAAAATGTAATGACAAATGGAAAATATAATTTATTTTCTCTATAAATTTTTTTAAAGAGCTTGGTCGTCTGTTCATTATTTCCAGTCTCTTTCCTTTTGTTTTGCCTGTTGTTTTTGAAGTGATTGCCTTCCAGCTATAGGTTCATTTGTGTAGCAATTTTCTTACAGGGAAATTTAGTGTGGCATGGTAGCAAAATTGTCAAGGTCTGAAGTAACTTATTGATGCTGAAGTCAGGTTCATGGTTTCAAACTTACAAGATTTGTCTACTGAATTTTACTATTTACTACATTTCCAGATTATTTTGTTCAAATGTCTCTCAAGTCAAATTTTGAATAATTTTATTGCTATTTTTCAGATTAAATGAAGATCCACATTGATTCTTATTGTCCCAGTTATCTTTTATGATGCTGTAATTTATTTATTTTTTTAATTATTGACAGTCATCACACTGTCAATTAATTTCAAGGGACATTTTGGTTTTGCTTCATCATATATTTTCATTTTTTCTGCTTTCTTTCTAGCAAATTCTCAAAATCCTGATGTTTAATCAATAAAGTATAGAGGGTGCATTTATTTTAAGCAAATCACAGCTAATTGTGAAGTACTAGTAAAAGAAATAGTATTTAAAAAAAACCCCAACAACACAAAACCCACTAGACTAAACGTTCATTTTATGAACTTTTGTTTTGCTTTAGTCAACATTTATTTTAGTTCTCGGAAGCACACTTTTGAGGTACACTCACAGGTTCATAAAAATTATGTACAAATTATGCCATAATGGTCATGTAGTTTGATTTCTTCCATAACACACAAGGCATAAAATTTATCCTAGGAATTCTTAGCAGAAGCCCAGTACTTGTGCTTGAAAGGCACTACACATATACCTGTCAACCAGTTGATTTGATCAGTACAATAGATTTTCTTTGAGACTCTGCAAAGAGTGTCTAAAGACAATTTGATCCCAATACACATCTAAGCCTTTGAAAAGATCATCCTTCCACCCTCATGGTGTATGAGCTGACAGGCAAAATTTCTTCAGGCTAAGTAATAGTAAAAAAGTTGGCATATAAAAACATATATTAAAGGCATATAAATGAAACATACTATCCCTGAAGGCTGTATATTCCTGTGTCCTTAAAGTCTGTTGGGATTTTGAATGCCATTATATAGATCGAAAAGACTGAATTACATTTTCTGATTAAAGTAATAGAAAATGTTAGCTCAAAATAGTGAATATGCAGCAAATGTTGATATAAACCCTGGAGGAGAGTCTTTTTTTCTTTATAATATAATGGAAGCCACTTATATGGTATCTATTAAATAAAAAAATCCATCAGATATTAACAAATCTAATTTAAAATGGCAAAATTGAAACATTTGTAAATACCTTTTTCATACAATCATTAGGTTTCTTCTGCTGTTGACTGACATGTATGAATTAATATGAAATACATTTTTCCCCATTTTAAACTTAGAATAGTATAAAAAAAGTAGAATAATGTTAATTTTCATACTTGTGCAATTTTATTGCTACCTATTCTGTATTGGCAGGATGAAACTAACTTCTCTCTGGTCCAGGGAATTGGATGTATTTGTCTGGGGTGGATGGGTTAGTGGGTTTCACCATTTGCATACTTGAACACAAGTCCCACCATTGCTTAGTATACTAGCCACAATATCTTTGCTGTTCCCCTAACTCCGGCTGCCTTGTAAATATTGCTTTTGTGGAAGAAAGTATCTCTGACTGGAGAGTGCTTTGTATTCAATATAAGTCTACCTGTGAGAATCTCCTTAATGGTGAACTGACTATAACAATTTAATCCACTGGTGACATGACAGTGTTTCTGTTCCAGTTTGAACTTGAATGTCTCATTATTTTTTTAGGAAGATGAGAATCCCATGAATAGCAGCAGCAAATAATTGCACAAGGTCTCTCCCTGGGCCTCTCTAACCATTAGAAAGTGAGGGAAAGCCTTTCTTCCACACAAGGGATAACAATAAGACAGAATCAATAAGCTGTCCCTTCCCTTATCAAGAGATCATTTCTCAAGGGGTGTTATTCTGGACAAAACTAATTCAGTCTAAGAATGCAAACATTCTCATCCTTTTACTCTTAATTTTCCAATTAGTGAATCATATTCCTTTTAGGATCAGGTACTGTATGTTCAAATCCAGTGAGCCACTATCCTCAGAGGCATTTGAGAACTTTTCATTGACTGTGAAAAATCCAAGGGACCAGTGATCTACAAATCGACTGTTGCCAAAACTCTCAACTCATGAGTGATGTTGTCCACAGAAACTGTGACTTAATCTGCTTCTTTCCTCCATCAAATTTCTGTCTGTTTTTAAAGCTCAGTAGACACGAGCAGTTTAAAATGTTGACCAACAGGCAGTTTTTTCTAACCCACTCTGAATTTGAATCCCTTGTATTGCTTTTAAGACATTAATAAGACCAGAAACAATAGCAATAGACAATTGTGCACTGGCGCAAATTCATGCTGGCAGGTTATAAACAATGGATAACAAGGTGATGTGGTCCATTAGGGTCAGCTGATGAATGATGCCATGTGTGCCAGGATAAGGTCATTCAAGCTGTGTGTCTCCTGGAAGGGCTTCACCTGCACTAGAATGAACAATTTCTTGATGTTGGATGTGCCTAAATTTAAGGACCTTTATTAAATATTTGGTTTGCATCAGAGTCACAAAATGATGAAAAAACTACATTATTTGTGAGGAAAATACTGATGGACAGGTGCTTTACTTTCTCTATCATACCAGAATCAAAATCTTTTACTAAGCATGACACTCCAAGATGTCACCTGTGCTGCAGGTCATCTGTAAACCAAAACATTTTCAGATGGTAAGACATGACCAGAGAGATGACAAGGGATTTCTTACAAATGAATGACAATAATCAGCAATCCTACTAAAATTCTAATAGAAAGGTTTTTTGGTATTTGAACAGTTTTATTTTGGCCATCCGGAAACACTCTACTTCTTTCAATATTTAGATATCAAATAAACTTTTATCTTCCAAGTATTATAAAGGAGAATATAAGTGAGACAAAAATAATAGCCTTACCATTACTAATGATAGCATTTGATAAGGATACTCATTATTATCCAGAGCAGTAATTAAACTAATATTAGAACTATCAAAACCAAACTCATAAAGGGATTAGGTTTGTTTGGCCTAAGAGAGAGAGATATAAAGGGGAAATCATAGTAATAATATTGTAAATTGTCCAAGGATATAACAGAGAACAAGCCATTTTTCTATGTGCCCAAAGTAAGTAGGAAAGTGAACTAACTTCTGGCGTAAAAAAATTGAAATTAAATGTTAGGAAACACTTTCTAATAATTGTGAAAGTGATCTATGTAATGTCAGAGAAGAAGTCTGCAAAATCTCTTTGTAGGCTCTTAAAAACATATCAGACTAGGACTCATTTGTAAGTAACACAAGGTACTGGATTAGATTATCTCTGGTGGCTCCTTTTTATATTTTTTGTCTAAACCTTCATTTAAAGATTATTCCTTAGAAGGATCTTTCCTTTGTAATGAAAGTAGCAGTTGTGATCCATAAATACACTGTACACAAGTGAATTCTTTAAAATTTACCATTTTTCTGTGTTGGCTGTTAAAAGATGTTTGCATCCAGTGTGCTTCAAACTGTCAAACATGAGGGGGCTGGCTATATTATGTCTGTTGTGCTTTCAATAACTTGAAGGGCAAAAGCCTTCAGGCTGTTGCTGACAGCAGTTTTCTAATGAGGACTGAGTATTACAGTGTCTTGTGAAGAATAGTATTTAAGGACACAGAGAGGAATGAGCTCCCTCTTCACAAGTGGTTGGTAAAATCTCCTATTTTCCCAGTCTTCCTTTCACCTTGCCTATTTGTACTCTTTTTTGATGCATATAAGAATGACTGACAGTATTTACATAGATAAATGATTTTTTTCTGTCATCCTTCCTCTCCCACTTCTGCTTTTAAAAATAAGAATTCCTCACCTTCATTTCTATTCTGAAGTTTTGAGCCTAGAAATCCAGGATAATTTTGATTTTTTTTTTCTCTTAATGAAAATACACGTATTTAGTTCAAAGTCTGTGAGAAAGATTCCAAGCAAAAGGCAAAATAAAACTGTCTTCTGTGTCAGTCATTCTAGCATAGTCAGGAGTTAATTAGTATTGATAGAAAAAATGTCCAAAAATAGGTGTATTTTTTGAATTACTGTATGTTAATAAGCCATGATGAGAGCACTAGAATCTCAAGTATTCTTCAAAAATCAATATGATGGAGAGCATTTGCCAGGAAGATGTTTTACAAAAGATCCAAATGATGTGTAGTATAACCTCATAAAAGTGGTTCATTTTTTAGCGCAGCAAGGTACTGCAACATTACTCCCAGAAAATGGCCCCTTCTAAATACCAAAACATTGGACCATTGAATCAAGAACTGGTTTATGACTTGTATACAATTTACTGCATATGCAAGCTACAATGGGAATAGCAGGAGGTTTTGTTGCAATTTATGTTTCAAAGAATTCATTTATACAGAATTACATGATTTGGAAAATGGCAACACTCAGGTTTTTTTTCTTTTTTTCTTCTTTTTACATTGGCTACACTGGCTTTTTAAGATCTTACACTTAATTCTGGAAATGCATGCAGTCCAGATATAGGAAATCACAGTCTATAAGAGAAATGTATGCCTGCATATCACCCTCAAATAAGTTTTGATTCTTAGGCAAGAAAATTTTATTATTATTTTGAGATTACAGGAACTATCTCATTTCTCTTGAGATGTCCATATTGTTTTACACAAAGCACCAAAAACATCTCTTGCTTTGTGAAGCTATTCCATATGAAAGTTGGAGACACAGAGGGGTATTCACACTGCTGAAATGAAGAAACTCATCTAAACAAATACACAAACCTATTAAACAATAAGCCCTCGGGTCTACTATACGGTGAATGCAGAGTCCCTGCACACTAAATGTCAGACGTGTTGTACATTGTGACTTGTAGCAGAGGATTAGTGAGCCAGATGTTTCCCCTAAAAAACCATTTTGCTAGTAACACTACACATGAGCTCTGGACACGTGTGGGTTTCCAGATGCATAGTAATCCTTGATGAAATATCTGGTCCCTGAGCATGCCAGCCCCCGGTGACATTTCTTCAGTAATTTTAGGCCATTTACCAAGGACGAGGGAGGCCTGTGGCTGGAAACATGAGATGGTCTAAATCCACTTGGACTTAGGGAAAGCCTGCTAGGTAACTATATCAGTTCTGTAATTTCTGTTTTCCCATGGGTCTGTACTAGTTACGGTGCTAGAGAGTTATGTTCCCTGTGCCTCCACTATAGCCAAATGTTTTGAATTATTTGCTGAACAGCATTCATCACAAAGAGTGGGGAACACTCCCACCTATGACAGTATAACTTGGTGCCCCACTTCCTGGGCTTTAGAGTCAAATGCCTCTTCCAGGTCTATTTTAAATGGAAGTGTGTGGAGCTACAATTTTAGAGAAACAAATCTTTGCAGAGTACCTTGGGGAACTTGGGTAATGCTCCATTGAGCCTCTAGTCCTGCTCCCAGCAGGGTGGGAGGTTGGCATCCAGATTCTGACACTGATGTGAACATGGACATGCATAAAAACAGAAATTTGGGTGCATGGGAACCTTCAGAGTAGGATAGACATGTACATGTTGACTTAAATGCTCCTATAGTGGGTGATCAAGATGAAAGATTTCCTTCAGAGTTTTTGACTTAGACATCTCCAACCTGCCCCGCTTTAAGCAATTTGTCCAGCCCAGGAACTTAAGATCTTGCATGTCTTTTTATATACACAGTTGGACCCGAGTGAAAATGTGTATACTGTATTTTCAGAATGGCATGCATGAGCAAATGGTATAATCTCCTTTTCTGGTTCTGTGATAAGAATGTCCCTCACCAAGGGAGTGAATTTTTTAAAGCAATACTTTTTACTGCTCATTTTATCAGTTTAGTAACTACTGAATCCCAGGACAACCTAGTGTCAGTCAGAAAGTTGAGGTTTCTCTAAAAAAAATACTGTACAGTAGATATAAAAAAAAAATCTTACATTGCCCTCAATAAAAGGTTCCTGTTATTTCTCCTATTTAACTTTATGTGCACTCTTAGATTTTCATTCATTTAATGTTCTGAATGATTCAGTGAATATTGTCCTTGTCTTCTCTTCCTCTGTTTTAATTTCTCTGATAAGTATTTTCAGCTGTTGCTTATTTAGGTTATTAGAAATGTCCTGGTAGTGATTCAAAACTATCAGCTGCCAGATCAATAGTTGTGCTGTGTGCTATGATACCAGTTATTTTCCCTCTTCAGATAACTTGTCTCTCATAAGCTGGTCTGTGCATCTTATATCTATGTCAATGGGAAAAGGGTGTCTGAAAGCTGAGCTGCTGAATGCTGAACTAATTAGCAGAACTTCTGCTGTTAAAATTAGATATTAGCCGAGCTGGTTTGCAAATGTTTTCAACAAATTTCAGCTGAACACAGAGCTCTAGCACTTAGCTTTAGTAGTTTATATATTCTCAGATTGTTATCTCTCTACTTGGTGGTATATACATCAAGGTCATCTAAACCCACTTTTGTAGTTGATCCAGACAGAGGTCTGCCTGGAGCTAGTGAATTTTTAGAGCAAAAGATTAACCTATGCCATTTGTGCATATCCAGTTGCTTGTTATGGAATTCACTACTGTAACCTCTTTGGGTACAAGAGGATGTAGCATGTAGCAAATGGTATCCAAATGATTTGGTTTTTTTCTCCCATTTGGAAAGTAAGAGTCTTGCACAATACTCACTAGTGGACACTTTCTGAAAGCCTAGTTATATTAACTCTACTGACTTGTCATATTTGGAGTTTGATTAATTTTTGCCAATTTGAAATTCCCCTTGCAGCTCCTCCTGGTATACTTAATTTCCTCTAATAAAATATTGTTTAGAATTGATTAATGCTGTGAAAAAAAGTCATATTTCACATCAAAGTAATTTCTTCAAGGGGAAAGTGAATCTTTTAGTGTTTTTGGCTGGTGAAGTGCCTTGAAATCATTTTGAAGCTTAAGCATTAGGAGCTCAGGACCAGATCCAAAAGTTTAGGTATAAGAGCACTTGAGCTAGATAGTGTTAAAGTTGGCAAGAAGTTACTGTCCCCAGCTCTCAGACACAGTAACTATACATGATCTCAGTTCAAAGCAGCATGAGTCTCCACTGCTGGCTTGTTGAGCCTGAGTGATAGTTGGACTTTATTGCATATTTGCATGGATATATTTTCGTGTAGAAACAAACTGTTCTAGTAGAACTAAAGAAACCTAGTTTTCTATGGCTTTGTAGCCTACATACTATACTACCAAAGGTCTCTAGATCCTTCTTGCCCCAAGTCCTCCACTTCTTTCAGGCCTTCCTAATAGTCCCAATTTGATCCTCAGTTTATTACCTGTGGCTTTCCTGAGAAGCAGTTGAGATGAGGCTATGGCATCATCATTTGCATCTGCAGTACTAGAACAGGAAAATAGCTTTTTGTGTATCTTAAAATGTAGGTGGTAGAACTGGCTTTCAGGCTAATAGTAAGAGTTGTAAAATGCAAACAATTAAATTTAAAATTAAAATTAGCATGTTTGAAGGATTTCATTTGCAGAACAGGATTTTAGCTGCAATTTGGCATTTGACTCACAGTGAAGACGACAAGTTACAGACTTGAGAATAATAAAAACTGCTTCTGGAATTAATTTTCTTTTACATCTTGTTGCAACACATTAGTTGCATACATTATTTATCATCACATGGATCTTAAACTCCAAAGCCATGACCCAGTCACATTCTCTACTCTGATCAGACTGCAGCAGGAGACAGTTATTCCAGGAACATCTCAGTAGTGGGGTTTCACAGCTGTTGCAATTTGCTAAAACAACTGAGTTAACATCAACATTGACAGTAAATAAAACCAAGGGATCTCTGTGTTTTACCATTTCTGAGACCATAGCCTACCTCTCACCAAGACTGCTTTGGTAACTGCACACATATACAACCAAAGTGACTCTAGTGTAGAACAAGAGTAGTAAGAAGATTTCTGAGAACCCTTTGAGAAAAAAATGCATCCTGCTTCCAGAATTTGTCTGTACCAGGAACAAAATTGGGTTCTGCTTAAACTCAGTTTACACTTGACCACTGCCTGGTGGGAGCAGAACTATTCCAGATGTTGGCATAAAGCGACCTGAAAGGCCAACAAAGGATACCACTGCCACAGTTTGCAAAAATGGCTCTGAAATATCTCCACTAATGGTGGGAAAGGGTCATGTTACTGACACCCTTTCCCAGCCAAGCATCAAAGATGCAAATTAGATCTGACTTCTGTGATTGAAATGTAACAGTTCAGTATTCAATTTCAGCTTAATTTTGATTAAGAAAAAAAGAATCACAGAATCACAGAATCACAGAATCCTAGGGGTTGGAAGGGACCTTGAAAGATCATCTAGCCCAACCCCCCTGCCAGAGCAGGGTCACCTAGAGTACATCATGCAGGAACGCATCCAGGTGGGTTTTGAATGTCTCCAGAGAAGGAGACTCCACAACCTCTCTGGGCAGCCTGTTCCAGTGCTCTGTCACTCGCACAGTGAAAAAGTTTCTCCTGATATTCACATGGAACCTCCTATGCTCCAGTTTGCAACCATTGCCCCTTGTCCTATCATTGGTCATTACTGTAAAAAGCTTTGCTCCGTTGTCCTGACCTTCACCCTTTACATATTTGGAAACAAGGATGAGGTCACCCTTCAGTCTCCTTTTCTCCAAACTAAAGAGACCCAGCTTCCTCAGCCTTTCCTCATAAGGGAGATGTTCCACTCCCTTAATCATCTTTGTGGCTCTGCGCTGGACTCTCTCAAGCAGTTCCATGTCCTTCTTGAACTGTGGGGCCCAGAACTGGACACAATACTCCAGATGTGGCCTCACCA
>VZRW01013288.1:227061-240028 GCA_013398125.1 Aegotheles bennettii
CCAACTCTCCAGCCTATCAAGGTCTCGCTGAATGGCAGCACAACCCTCTGGTGTGTCAGCCACTCCTCCCAGCTTAGTGTCATCAGCAAACTTGCTGAGGATACATTCTGTACCCTCATCCAGGTCGTTGATGAAGATATTGAACAACACCGGTCCCAGTACCGACCCCTGAGGGACTCCACTAGTTACTGACCTCCAACTAGATTCTGTCCCATTAACTACAACTCTCTGACTTCTTCCCTTTAACCAGTTCTTGATCCACCTCACTACCTGATCACCAAACCCATACTTTATCAGCTTATCTATGAGGATGCTGTGGGAGAGAGTGTCAAATGCTTTACTGAAATCAAGATAAACCACATCTACCGCTCTACCATCATCTATCCACCTAGTTATTTCCTCATAGAAGGCTATAAGGTTGGTCAAACATGACTTACCCTTGGTAAAGCCATGTTGACAAAAAAGAAGTAAGAGAAATAATAATAATGCAGTGATATTATAAACCCCAAGTCTCATTCCCAGCAAATATAAATTTCTTACAGGAATATGGAAGAAATGTGTATTTTTTTATTAAAAGAGACAAGATGTGGACAATGAGAAGGGGTTTTATTTTCATTCTGTTACCTCAATTTAGCTCTGAGGTAACTCCATGGACTCAGTGGCATCAAGCTGATGGACAGAGTAGAGAATCAGGTTTTACATTAATGAGCTCTCATGGGCTTGCCCAGTAAGAAAGTAAATTTTGAAACAAGGACATGAGGTATCACATCATGAGGTATACACACAATATTCTCTCAATTCTCCTGGTCTACTCGGAGCTGGGTCTGATGTACACAATGTTGGAGCTAGCAAAACTGTGTAATGAGGCTTCAGAACATGACTACCAGGACAGTCAAGTGACTTACCTGGCTAAAAACTAGTCATTGAATTAGAGAATAATTAATTTTCATTAGCTGACCTACTGTTATGCCTATTCCTGACAAAGCTCAAAGAATAAGTCATATTCTGGAAAAAATAGTATGAGAATGAAGTTTTTATTTTATTTTAAAAAGTGAATTTGCTGAATTCCTGACTGAATCCAAGATGATGCTTTTTATCACCTTTCCCAAGTGTCAAGGGTGAAGATTTGGGTTGTTATAGTGATATAATCTCTTTCTTCAAATGCCAAGGAATTACAGTGTAAATAGGAACCTATTATACACTGAGGAATAGATGAAATTTGATATTTTGGTGACAGGCAAACAGTTTAGTGAAGAAGAATATCCTTGTTTTCTTTCTCCCTAGTAAATTCTGGATCACTCCCCATGTTGTAAGGAAGTTAAAAAAAATTGGAACAGAAAATCTATAAGGAGATAGGATAGGATAGGATAGGATAGGATAGGATACGATAGGATACGATACGATACGATACGATACAATACAATACCTATTTCAGTTGGAAAGGATCTACAATGATCACCTACTCCAACTGCCTGACCACTTCAGGACTAACCAAAAGTTAAAGCATGTTATTAAGGGTATAGTCCCTTATTGCCTTTTAAACACTGATAGGCCTGGGGCATCAACCACATCTCTAGGAAGCCTGTTCCAGTATTTGACCACCTTTTCAGTAAAGAAATGCTTCCTCACGTCCAGTCTAAATCTCACCTGATGCTGCTTTGAACCATTCCCGTGTGTTCTCTCATTGAATACCAGGGAGAAGATCTCAACACCTCCCTCTCCACATCCTGTCATCAGGAAGGTGTAGAGAGCAATTATGTGCATCACTTCCCTGGCACTGGGCTTCCTGGTGTGGACCAGGCTGCCCATGCAGTTCTCTCTGTTTCCATCAGTGTTAATGCACAAGGAATAGAAGCCTTCTATCATCTCACTCTCACTTCATCAAGACACAGCCCTGTTCCTTTTAAAGCCAATGGCAAAAGGCACACATCTCATTTGCTCTCAAAGACAGTTCTGTGCATACGAAGGCCCTGAGTGCCCCTGACATTTAGGTTCAAGTATCTTTCATTGTCACCAGCTCTGTGTTTTGTCTCAATAAAGTTTCGAAGAGTCCCTCATAAAGCTGTGTATGGGTGGACAATATTTTGGCACATATCTTAATTAAAGCTAAGTAGTTTCCCAATGGAAAAAAAAGATTGTGCCAATAATTTCCATCTAACAAGCATTTCACTGAGCTTAAACACACAATGTTTGTAAGAGAAGCTTCCTTTGACAGTCTGTGTATAAAAAAGCTCCTTTAATAGAGTGTTATAAAACTGTCCCAAATGGGAGATTACAAGACACTGGCTTGCAAAAAAACCCCATTAATTGCCTTTAAAAATTCTCCTTTTAATAGCTTTAATCTGGCTATTATAGACCCTTTTGATGCTCAGCTCTGTAAAATAGCCTAAAGGAACTGCTCTTTTTACTATTTCAAATAAGAGAAAAACTTTCTGCTGTAAAGTGTTAGTCACCACAAAATTTGTTATCAGTTCTGAAGAATTAGTGTGGTGCATGTGATCCAAAATTTTAATGTCAATAAGCATTTTCACACTGATTTCACCAGCTTCTGGATCTGAATATTTGTAGATTCCAAGTATGGTTTTTGCTGTTGCAAAACACGAAAAGAGAGTTATAGATTTTTTTATTATTTTTTTTTTTTTACAAATGCCTCTTATCAGTGCTGAATTTTTAAGGAGAAATAGATGATGAAGTAAATCAAAACCAGAAAGCATTCTCTCAAAAATCTGATATTCTGTGGAATGGCATCATACACAGTCCAAGGTCAAAAATTACGCTAGTTTAACCTAAGATGTAGAGTTAAATGGGAAACACTCAAATATGTGTGTGAACAAGTATTCCAGTCCAATATTGCTTTTATTTATTTTTGGTATAAATTGATTCAGAATATTTAATCTAGATTCAATTAATCAAAACCAATAATATTCACACAAGAAGATCACATTTCATTGAACAGATCAGATTTTCTTGACTATACTAAATAGAAGTAATAAGGAGGGCCATGTACCCTCCCTCTCTTCATAATCTCAAATTCATAAATTCTAAGTTTTAAGTGTATTCTAATCTTGATCAAATGAATGGCCTTGTGGTGTCATACCAGGGTAACTGAAAGTAGGAAAAGCAAGTGTCAGATCTGAACCTGCGTTAATGAAGTAACATCAGAACATTTACATTCAGTTTTTCACTCCAAGGATAAGGTATTGATACAAAGTAAGAGAGAAGAGGAGAATTTTTTTCTTGTTTTGGTTTTGTTTTTTTCCAAATAACAGCAACAATATTGGACACCAACCCTAGCTTAGCAGAGTTGAATAAAATAGAACAAATACATCTGGAACAAGAAGCAAAAACACATGAATAACAAACATGTACAAGCTGAGAACAAACCAGGCCTGTCCATCCTGTATGAGTGAATGCAATGTCCTTCTTCTTTATACACAGTTAAATACAATAACCAAAAAATACCAAACAAAATTCAATTTCTATGCTGTGTCAATATGATGGCACTATAGTAAATTAATCTGCTAATTTGAATCCCAGCTGGAGACTTTCACTTAGTGCCTGGAGGAGTACATGGTTTGTTGAAATTTCTGAGATACATACTAGTGACAGCAAAAGATTCCTAGGACTTTGTTACTGCCGCATCTCATGGAAGTTAGGAATTAAGCTCACTGTCATTATCACTTTCCATCAGAGAATTAAAAGAACTAGGTGAATGTATGCAAGTCCAGACACCCTGAAAATTAAGTATTTTATTGATTGTTACAAGAGCTCTCCAGGTGGGATTTTCAGACAGCCCTGGAGATTCCACCGGGCATCTCCTCCTGTGTCAAGTCTGATTTATTTTCTTAAATTTATTGATTAGTGTCGTGGGTAGAGTGCCACAGAGATTCTTGCTGCAGGATTGATCAAATTGTACTTGGACAAAACGTGCAAATAGTCAATAGAAAATGTTCCTACACATGCAGAAGTGGTCACTTAGGACAGCTATTTGGTAAGGTATTTTGGAGATGTTTTGTATATAGTTGGGACAATCAATAACAATTTATTACATGTGTACTGAAGCCATCATGTACAACCACAAGCCAGCTAGATTAAAAGAAACAAGTAGAACAGCATACCAGGGAGTGTCACTCTATCCAGCTAGAGATGTTGGTCTGAGAACCCTTGCAGTGGAGGCTCCTCATGCTACCAGACAGCCAGAATCCCCTATGGTCTATGCATGACCTTAAGCCACAATCCAAATAAATTAATTTCTACACAAAGAATTCTGTCTCTGAGTGTCTGTACAACACGAGCACCCAGGGGACGTAACCTGATGACAAGAAAGAATATAGTTTTTTCATAGGAAGTGAGTACTCTTCAAGATGTTGAAACTGAGATTCACAGGAACAGTCCAGCACTAGATCAGGCTTCCCAGAGAGGTTGCACAGTCTCCTTCCATGAAGATTTTTAAGATGCAGTTGGATAAAAACCTGAGCAGCCTGATCTGACTTCAGAGCTAACCCTGCTTTGAATAGGAGGTTGGCCTAGAAACATACTGATGTCCTCCCATCTGAATTTTCCTATAGTCCTGTGGTAAGAATATGACAGAAACACAAGATGAGGTTTTCATCTGTATCAGAGATGAAAGCTCCACACAGAAGTAAAATGGAGACTCCTCAGAATAATTGTTGCTGAATGCTGTTTCTCAGTGACAGTATGCAGAAGGGAAAGAGTAGTGGGCAATGTCTGAACTCCCTGGGACACCTATAGACACATGGATAACCAACAAAAGGCCAGATCTTGGCAAGTGAAAGAGAGCAACAGTTCAAAAATACGAGAAGGCAAAATAGTCCTCAGGAAGAAGTGGTGGAGATGGAGTACTTGCTTTTTAGGAAGCAGTTATCAGGCAATTTGATATGAGCTTGTTTACTAGGGAGCCATGGGCAGATGACTTGGAAAATTATTTCTGATTGCAAAAGTAAACACAATGGCTGTAAATAATGCATATGAAACATTTAGAAATGAAAATAAGAAAAGGGAGTAAGTTTTTGGACATGCAAGTATGTGGGAGAGGCTCAGTTCACTTGGTAAGGAAGATTCTGTGTCGATGGAAAGGAGTAAGAGAGAAGATGTGATTAAATAGGGAGAGGAAGAAAGGAAAATAGAGAACATTTTACCATGCCCCTCACCTCTAAGCATCTGTCAAGGTTATTTCACAGGAATAAGAGTGTAACAGTTCTAAGAGTAAAACATCGTAAAAGTCCTTTGACTGTATACAGACTTTTCACTCGCATTTAGAAAGTGGATTATATTTAGCTATTGACTTAAAATACAAGAGTTCCCAACAGTGCCTGGGATAAATTTCAAGTCTGTTTTACAGCCTTAGCTGTACTAAAGCCAAAAGAGGATATTAGAAAAGAGCTAATTATAATTATTACCCTGAGACACAGTGATAATATCAAAGGCATTTCAATGTTCATCCATTTCAGAGGACCTCATAAAGTTCAGGAAAAAGTCTAACTCAGTTCATAATGGGAAACCTTTTCAAAAGTACTGAAGTGTTTTTGGAGCCTGAGTGACTTAGGTGTCCTGTATACCCAGAGGAAGAACTGGCTGAAAGGACACGAGTCATCCTTACAGAGCATGGATAGGTGCATTAGGAATTTGGGAACAAACATTTGTTATTATTTTACACAGTATTAATATTTGTTCTACCCATCACTTGCTTCTGTGAACAATATTTTAGATACACACAGAACTGATTTGTGTTAGACTACAGTAAGTTATCATTGTAGGGAATAACGTGCAACCCTTAATAAAACAGAGGCTGTGACAAAATTCAGTGGTCTGCAAGAAGGAAATACATTGGACATATGACTCAGGAGAACTAGCATACCAGGTTTAGTCCCTGAGCATTCTTACCCAAGATACACTGATTTTCAGTCTTTTCCTGTGATCCCCTTTCTTCTCCCATGATTTTCCACTGGCATCTTCATAATCTCCACCTCCTTTGGTGAGGGAAGTAAAAGAGGAGGGGTAGTGGTGGCAGATGTGCTGTGAGCATGCAAAAAAACCCCTTGCTCCTTCTGCCAAATCCTCTGCCCAAATCCCAGCCAAACTTTTCCCCCATATTTTTCCTCTTTCCCTGAGGAATGGAAAAGAGGGAAGATGGAGACCCTATGCTTTTGAGAACCTGGTGAACTGGAGACTTTTTATCTTCGAGCACACATCCACAAGTAACCAAGACATGTGCATTCCACTTTGGTATAACTAGACTGACATGTGAAAGAGAGTATTTTCTGCTCAAGACCACCTATGCAATGTATTTCTAGAGATGAATGTGTGCTCCAGACAAGTGTAAAAGCTTTCAGTAAAGTCTAGAATTGCACTGGTCTGTCCTGAGCATATGGAGAAAGAAGCAAGAAGAATCTAAGAACCAACATAACAATTTGTCAGTCCTATATGGTTTTTAATGTGAAATGCCTGTGTGCAACAGAGACAGAAACAATGTTAAATCATTAGAATCTGAAGACAGACAAACAGATAATACATGGGGAACCCTGAGTCAAATCTTATTTGCATAATTTTTTAGCAGTGAATTATTTTCAGCTTCAGTGGATTTTGTTCTGATTTACATAACAAAAATTTTAAAAAGTGGACATTAGCCATTTCTGCTCCATTCTTAATTCTGATTTCATTTCAGCATTTCAGTCAAATACAGCTGTGATTTTTGTGGAGCAAAAGTCACAAATTCTCTGAATATTTGTTTCTCTGGCTAAAGCATTTAAAACTGTTCTTCACAATCTATTTTCCACCTTGAAGGAGTACTGATCAAGTAGTGGAGTTAACACCAAAGCCAGCCTTACTGTGACTGGTTACATTAAGTGGTTTACATATATTACCTGTGCAGAAATTTATATTTATTTAAACACTAGGGATTGAAAAGTATCCCCCTGTAAGTAGCACTTACTATATAAAAAATTCTTCTCTAGTGTTTCCTAATGCAAAGAAAAACTTTTTTTCTGAAACAGCCACATAGTACCCAGCAAGATAGCACGTGGGATATAGGATAGCTTCAGAACATATTATGGTGAGTCTGACAGAAGACAGACTTAGGCTCGTGGTTCTGTCAGTCTAATTTTGGACATCTTTTAATTAAGATGATGATTATGACTAGCTTTACAGAGACATTGCCAGACAAGTAAAGATACTGAAATTGTATATTAATTTCTCATGAGAGATCTTAAACAGTTTTACTGGCAGTGTGTTTCAATAACCCAAGCCTGTTAGAGTACCAACTCAAACATTCATCTCTCTGCTTTCCATTTGAATTTTCCAAGTGGGTTACATCCAAAGGAGATGTGTGGGATTTAGAAAGTCTACATGCAAAATGTTATTCAAAAGCACTGTAATGGATTGGCTGACGTGCATGTGTGCATGTGTATGCAAACTTGCTTGTACATGTGGGGCTGTGTGAATACCATTGCTCTCTGCTGGGTGACATCAGAACTGCCCACATTTATATGAAAGATCAAACAAATTATCACTTTCTTTTAGCATAAAAGGAAAGAGGTTGAAGTTTTAAATTCTCATGGTGTGAAGCATCTATCCAACATGTATAAGTGGCTTCTGTGGCACCAGATTTAAAGACTCTGGAAGATATTTGAGCCAGAAATGTTCTCCTACGACTTGTTGAGGAAATTTGATCATATCTGTTGAGCAAGATCTTGTTTATGAGTTTTAAGTAGGTGAACCAAATTCAGTTTCTGTGTGAAAATTTTGTTGCAAACCAAACTCTGCAAGGCTAGTGCAATCTTGCATAAAATGGTTTCTTTTTCTAGTCTTAAAATAAATGGTTTGGTTCCACAGATACAACAGCATTACTTCTTTGATGGACAAGATACTCAGCTTCTCTGAATCTGCAGATCCCTCTGGAGTTTACCAAGATGCAACCATGTATAAAAGCTGAGAATCTGTTCTGTGAACTACAGTCTGTCAGATATCTGTATTTGCGTCTTATCTTCTCAGCACAGCCTGAATGAGGGAAAATGAAAAAAACTCATTAAATGAGTCTTATACTTTGTGGTGACCAGATTGGTTGGAAACACTGAGTTTTATAAGTTTTTATAATTTTATAGATCATTTAAGACATATCAGTTCAGCTGGATGGATTTATGACTCAGCCCCCAGCATAAAGCACAAGTTACTTCCCAAATTCTCTATCTTCCTTTCAATTACTTTCATTTTTAATTAAATCAAAAAGAAGGGACTTCAGACTTGGCCTTCACTGTCTTGAGAGGTGATACCATTATGTCTGCAATGTCAAGAGTGAATCAAAAGAGTTGGTCTATTTCCCTCTGTTGGGCTGTTCCTGGTTAAAAGCATACTTTTGATTTACTACTTGAGGTGAAGAACATTGTTCTTCTTATGTATATCTGTTAATTTCAGTGAAAAATGGCATTTAAGGTTTTATTGTTTACCTGTTAGTGACCTGATGTGTGTTTATTTTTAAATTCTTTAAGCTTCATAACCATTATTTTTTATTTAGACACATTTTCCCTTGTCCCTTTGTTTCACCTGCCTTTAATAGACTGCTATCATTATCTTTAAATAGATGTCAGACATGCTCCTCTCTACAGGAAAAGTGCTTTTAATCTTCATTGCACATTGCAACCTCTAGCTCTTTCTTATCCATCCTTCAAAGACAATACTGAATGACTACAAGGCTCATGTCTCTTTTAAGGACACTGATGGTCTCTGTACCCTGTTAGGATGTTTTTTCATGCTTGTATCATCACTTCTAGCTGAAAAATTGACAAATTGACAAGATAAGAATTTACAAGAACGATGGTATTTTAACAGGCCTTTTATCTGTTGTATTCTATAATCCCTGTGGAGTTTCAGGAATGGTTGGGCTGTGATGAAGCACGCCTAGGCAGAAACAGAATAACCAAATGTTCTGAGTTCTGTTCTAGCATCCACTAAGCAAAACCACATCTTTTCACCCATATAAAATGATTTTTTTTACTGAAAGCAGGATGATATTCTCTTGATCTAGGTAGCTCCACAAATGTCACAGAAATCGAAGGGTTCTGACCTTTGAGTCCACTTCACAAGCACTTACTAATCTAGGAGGTGCAAATGTGTCCAGAAATCCAGTAAATGTTAAAGGATGTAACCCATAAGAAACTTTGTGTTCCCTTTCAGTGTTACAATACTTTATATATTCAGGCCAAGCAATGGGATTAAATATAGGATTGTTACAGGATTAATCCCTTGTCATGTTTTAGCCCCAGCAGGCAGCTCAGCCGCACACAGCCACTGGCTCACTCCACCCACAGTGGGGTGGGGAAGGGAATAGAAGGGCAAAAGTTAGAAAATTCATGGGTTGAAATAGGAGGTTTAACAGTTAAAGAAAAAGCTGCATGTGCAAGCAAGATAAAATAAGGAATTCATTCACTGCTTCCCACCGGCAGGCAGTTGCTTGGTCATGCATTCAGGAAAGCAGGGATCCATCAAGCTTAACCGTTAGTTGGGAAGACAAGCACCTAACTCCCAATACCCCCCTGCTTTCTTCTTCTTTCCCCAGCTTTTGTTGCTGAGCACATCATAATATGGTATAGGATACCCCTCAGGTCGGTTGGGGTCAGCCGTCCCAGCTGTGTCCCCCCAGCCTATTGTGCAGTCCACCTTACTCACTGGTGGGGCAGTGTGAGGAGCAGAAAAGGACTTGCTGTGTAAGTACTGCTCAGTAGTAGCTAGAACATCAGTGTGTTACCAACACTGTTTTTGTTACATATCCAAAACATAGCATCATAGAAGCTACTGTGATAAAAAATACCTGTACTCCAGCCAAAACCAGTGCAACCTCATATCACTCAGGGATCCTCTGATACTGACTGCATTCAGACAAAAAAGGACTTCCAAATGTCCTAGTCAGGTGCCTGCTAGGTCTGTGTTGGCTCTTAACAGCTCCAAACAGGCCATGCAAGTATGTACGTGTGGGGATGTTGGGGTATGGTGTCTTGCTGCTGGAAAGCAAAGAGACAAGGGATGCATAGGGTCTGCTGTGTGCCAGGCCACCTCTCTAACTCTGCCTTCATAACTGAGAAGATGAGGTGGATTCTGTCTTTAGCAGAGCCTGTTTCTGTAGTCTTTCCTTAGTCTTCGGTTCTTCCTATCAGGCACTTTTATGTCAGACTAGACTATGTGCATATTAATAAATGAGAAAGCTAAATGTTCTACTGGTTTTGTGGAGATTTTTAAGATACGCTGTTGCACCTTGACCCTTTTTCCATGCTTTGGTATCAGTTATCTTATCACGTGGGAAGGCTGGACCAGAAAGCACACACACTCAGTCATGATGTAGTCTGTGATAACCCTTCACAGACGACTGCTGAGTTGCAGTGGCAGAATGTGGCAAATGACAAATCTAACAACAGTGCTCTTCCTCTGCGGGAGGCAATAGAGGAACCATTGCAGATTTACAGTAGCATTGATCAGTTGCAGCACCTATAGCCAAGCAAGACAGGGCTGGAGCACTTTCTCTGTTTCTGCACATACCTTACTCTCATTCTGACAGGAGGCATGACTGGTTTATAAAATCTCACTACTGCCTTTGTTTCTTCACCCAATATGGGATGTATTTCCTGTTGGAAATATGTTCTTCATTTTCTTTGCTATGCTCTAAAACTGTTTCTATCTAGCCCTCCAGGAAACATTTCTTTAGGGACAAGAGGTCAAGTACCACTCATGGGTCCTTGCTGTGGTCTGATGGGCTACCGCAATACTGAGCATGGCACAAGAAAATGTGCCAGTGGGATGCACTGTGGTGGACCTCAGGTCTTCACATAGGTACAGGACCTCATGCTAGGTCATCCAGAATATCTAATGTGGCAATCTACAGGGTGGCTGCCCTAGGACTTCCCCTAGACCATAGATGCTGTGACAAATTCTGGTGCATACCAAGATTTCTTGAAAACCATGTCACAATTAGATGACCAAGGAATTTCACCTGAAAACTGCAGCACAAGTTGTTCTTTAGCACAGTGTCAAGAAGTCAGGAATATCATAATTGCAGTAGTATAGGAAATAACCAGATGAGAGCAGCAAATAAACAGTGTAATGAAAGCATTATCCAACCTCATGCAGCTGGGAGTCACACCTAGCCTGGTGTTCATGATCAAGACCATGTTGAAGAAGTCAAGCTGCAAAAAGAAGCAATTATTCTGCATTCTATCCTCTGGTATGATAATGTTTCCAGCCACGTTTTCTCATTCACTGCTATTTCTACTTTTCCCCAGTGCTTCAAAACTCTGACCTTTCCTTTGCAGAAATACATTATTAAAATTCAATAGCTGGTCATAGTATCATAGTAATTATAGTAAATGGTCTTTTCAACTTGTTTTTACTTTAAAAGTACAATCTGCATTGGCAGACTGTATTTTTAGCACAAGCTCTCAAAGGCATAAATTAATGTGGAAAAATATAAATTCTTTAGTTCTTTCTATCTGGAAATACATTAAGCCTGTGTTTTTCTGACTGGTTTTCCCTGGTTGTTAAATTGATAAGATGATTATGTTATGATTTTATAAATAATGTGTTTTGAGAAAGGGATGTAATTCAGGTGGAAAATCGAAGCTCAGGGAATCACTGAGACACAGGAACTTCTTGGAGAACAGTGGCATTGTAAACCTGGGAGGAGAAATCTGTCTTGTGAAAGAGGTTTGGCTGTTCAAAAAAGAGTGGATTAGATTTAGCATTCCTGGAGATTTAAAAGAGCCCAGGACTGATGAGACCTGCACTTCCATTTTCATCTTGCTCACTCTGTGACTTAGTTTGCAAGAACACATCATGCTCACAAACATGACTCTAGGTTCTCTCTCCACAAACGTTTTGAGTAACTTTTTCAGATATTATTTGGTTTTGTGTTCCTTTTGAGCCTGAGAGTGAGCTTCAATATTGGGTGTTTTCTGTGCTGCTTAGTAAGCAATGAGATGAAGTGTGGGGGATAAAGCCTATTGGTATTTGAATATTTTTCATGACTGAAGACATAGAGCCCTTCTGGAGATTCTCATGTAAGTCCACCAGCAGTACTAGCATGCAGCCCTTGAAAGAGGCTCATTCTAACTGAGGGTATTAAATGAGAGAAAAAGCTCAGGCACACGGTAATGTAAAACACTTCTGTCTTGAAATTTGAGCCAGTAACAACATTGTTTGAGGCTTAATTTTATGGTTTAAAAAACCACAAAATCTCTCATGTGAGTACAGGCAGGCATTACACAGTTGTTAAATTTATTTACATTTACTTAATCAAACAAAGGATGACCTTGTTGGTTTACAATAAAAACAGATTTGAGCACATGAAAACACTGGGGATACATGGCTGCAAAATTTAAAAGATACTATTCGACTTTTTGCTTCTATGAAATGTCTGGCTTTGGGAGAGTTTTCAGTCAGCAAGTGTCCCAGGACCTTAAAGAGACAATCAGTACTCAGGAATGTTTAATTAACAGGTTCTTACTCACATCTGATTTATCTTCCTTACCAGGGCTTAAAACCTGAAAGGAAGAAAAGTAACTTCACGGTTTACTTTATTAGAAAAGTTTTGTTCAACACTAATTATTTAGGATCAATTGAAAATCGCACTTTTTTTTTTTTCTAAAACCAGAGAGGGTAAATTACTGAATTGTATATAAAAAGCTAAGCTAGACAAGCTGTGTTTAATATAAATTTAGTCCTAAACCAGCAGAATAAAATTAGATGCTATACATTTAGCATTCCTGTAAAGATATATGCTATCAGATGTACAATACAAAAGTTCATTCAATTTTGAAACCCAGAAATAAAAATTTAAATGGAATGAACCAAAACATGAACACTGATTACAGTATTGTTTCCACCCCACTTAATTTACTCTTGCAAGCCCAGGGTTCTTAAGACAGAACTGTTGTTTCAGGAGACAACAGTTTCTTCTTTTTTTTTT
>VZRW01013288.1:240045-314331 GCA_013398125.1 Aegotheles bennettii
TGTGCTACTTTTAAGTAAGTTGTATGAAAGCCACTGTTCTGGAGGGAAAAGTGAGAGTTTTTTTAGTGCTAAGACCTGTGCAGGGTGAACAGGATACCAAAGACCTTTTTGCACACCTTAAAATACTGGCTGCACTGATGCAGGGAATGTATAATGAATTGGGTCCCACTGCAATGTCTTCTCATGGTGGCTTCATGTACTAACAGTACATTTGCTCTGCAGTTTAAAGGTGTCACAACAAATCACATAGACCTACAGGAATTATCTTTAATCAGCTTTAGTGTTAATGGTAATATATCTCCAGCATCACAGAGCTAAGCATGGGCTAAGCTGGTCAGTAATGACCCAGAGTCCTGGACCTTGCAGTTGCTCTGAACCCTTTTCCATATCTACATTATTCACCTGAGCTTTTCAAGTGAAACACAGGTTGGATGTGTGCAGTACAAAGATTTGGACAGTCAAGCATGTTTTTCTAGAAAGAATTTGATCCATATCCTGTATATATTAGATTAATGTATCATTTATGGAAAAGGAAGAGGAAGAGGAAGAGGAAGAGGAAGAGGGAAAGGGAAGGAAAAGGAAAAGAAAAAGGAAAAGGAAAAGGAAAAGGAAAAGGAAAAGGAAAAGGAAAAGGAAAAGGAAAAGGAAAAGGAAAGACAGTACGTTTTGGCATTAAAGTTTGCCTAATATTCTCAAGTGAACCCACAGAAAGAGGCTGAATCTGAAGCAGTTTTACTTCTCTGGGGGCAATGAATCCAGGCAGAGCACCATTGCAATGTTTGTGCCAAAAATCCGGGAGAAGTTTGTGTATCACTTTCTATCACAGTGGAAGAGATAACTGTCAAATAAGGAAAGACTGTAAAAAGCTCTTCTTGATACACATGATTCCGTACATTTCAGGCAAATGTTCAGAAGTGGGAAGACAGTGAATTTCATGTCATCATAACATGGTAACAAAAACTGCAGTCACACCTTTGGTAGCAGTTCAGATGTCCCTTTTGAGATACAGCACGTAGTCTCATAATTAAATTACAAATGTGTATGGCCCTGTTGCCTTGAGCCTTTGTTTTATCAATAGCTTGAGTGGAAATTACTACTATTGTGATTTAAGACTATATTACATCCACTTTTTATGTTTTGCAAATCACTAAAAAATTTGGGGTAGTGCAGTAGCAGACCAGGGATTGAATTTATTTTTTCACTGCAACACTATTGTGACAATTATTTGGATGGATTAGAACAGAGCTTTCCCAAAGACAATGAAATGCTCAATGCAGCTGCCTGGCAAGGTCATGCAGAGAGTAATAATTTTCATGAAACTGGAAGAAGTACATGGCTTTCTAGGGCATAAACAAGCTTTGAGAATGCCAGAAATTATACAAGCAAAATAATTATAGCTTGAATTAAACCAGCTTGCTTCTTTTAACCTTTCCACAGATTCAGCTAATTTATTAAACTCTGGTCATTGCAGTCAGAGCTCCAAAGAGTTTTTTTGTTCCATTTTGCTGCACTCTACTGCATGAATGATCAGGGAGTGTGGCAGTGCCCTTGATTCAGATGTTTACAAATCACAGACTTGTAGTATTTGACTATCTTATCAGTACACATGATGCGAATAGGAAACTTTAGACAGCCATGGTAGCACAGAGAGATACTGCTTGAATTATATTACTTGAAGAATTGCAGAACTGTCTTTCAAATGCCATGAGGTATTCCTTTTCTTCAAAAAGAATATCAATCTTATCAAGACTGTTAACATGAAGTTAGTAATACTTTTGATCATAAGGTTATATTATTATTCACAAAAAAGTATATTACACAAAAAAGACACTGAAAATGCTGCATCTGACTCTGACATGATGCTGCAGCAAATATTATCTATGAGTGGTAAAAAAAAAAGTTCTATTTCTGGTAGAATATGATAATGAATTAAATATTAGAGTGATATTTTGATTACAATAGACCTAGGGCTAACTCTGCCCTATGACTTATTCAGTTAGGTTTTAGATTTTTCTATTTAGTTATGCATCTCTGAATAAAAAAAATCAAATTATATGTTTGCAAAATCCACACCATAATTACAGATGGTAATGTTATAGGTATATCCTTCACAGATAATCCTGCCCAATTTAACTTATACATCAACCTGTTGAAATGTTGGCCAAATCTATAAGAAGGTGTTGTCTGAACTAACATGGTGGATGGCACTTACTGTAACATGCTTCTGTGCTAGTGAAATCATGTGTGGCTTGGGTAATTTGCTTCATATAAAATCTGTTTGGGCTGGGGTGGTAGTGAACTACTGTATGACCTGACTCTACCCTGATATATATACAATTCTTGACAATATCAGAACAGTGTCTCTAACCCTCTGTCATGTAGATAAAACTTGGGGAATCTCTAACAAGTCTTGTGCCAAAAAACATATCTTATGTTAGGCCTGGCAGATGGGCAAGGTATTGTAAATATGTCCTGACACCACAGAAAGTATGTGATGGTACTGGATGAAATGCAGAATTCCAGACTTGAGTATCAACTCTATAAGGTTTGTGTTTATTACTAATAAATGTGTTTTCTTAAAAAATGTAAAGCTGTTCCATTAAACTTGCAGAGAAAATGTTCTGTGTACATATGCAGTCAGGGGAGAGAAATTATGGAAGAGAAAACATGATTACCTCTTCTATCCAGCAGAGACAAATGCTGAAGCATTCACCCATTAAAATAGTTCTGTGGTATAAAGGAGATTAGCTTGAAATCTCTTGTCAATAGACATATACATGCTGGAAAACAATTTAATATGTCCTCATTTGCTAGTCTATCAAATTAGACAGGGAATTTTGGCATTCACTGAGAGCAAGTAAATACTTTCCATGGCCTGATGAGACTACATTATTGATCAGTTAGACACATTTGTCTATAAACAACAGTCCCAATTCTTTGGCTGAGACAGATTAATTTAATGTGAACATGCAGAAACAAGTCAGAAATGTGACAATCTGTCAATTTGATGGTGAATTCTTTTAAGTTTTGATTGGTAAAGCAAGATATTTATGGTGTTCAGAGAAATAAAATATGCAGATCTCTTGAATATCCCTGCCCCTGGTAGAGGGATTGGAACTAGATGATCTTTGAAGTCCCTTCCAACCCAACCCATTCTGTGATTCTATGAAAGGTCATCAAGGGCATATTTACAGTATGTTCTGCTAGGGAGCACAGAGAAAACTGTGAAACAAAATGGTAGTGCTTTCTTCCAGAACTGGCTGGGGAACAGAGATTAAAATCCCAGTTTTAAATAAAATTGTGGTGTTTGATTTTATGCTTGGAAGTATTTCATTCATTGATTGCAAATAAATATACATGTGGCCAGTGTTTTTTCCTAGAAGTGTTTATGGATCTGAAAACATCAAGATTTTTTTCTCTCCAAAAATAATAATAAAAAAATAATAAAAAATCGAAAAATCACATCAGAAAAATGTTATGGATAATTTGGTATTACTTTTAATCTCATTATTTTGAGTATTCTTTTCCAGAGAGAGAGATTGGCATTAAGTAAAAATTACTTTTCACTTTTGTCTTCCTTCCCTAAAGATTGATTGCTGACCTTTCTAACCAATTATTGTAAATCTTCACAAACAAATATTTGCCTCTACACGTTACAAATATACTGTACATGAAGACTGTATTTTCTGGACAGCCACATGTTTGCTATAACTCTTGCCACATTTCAGGCAGCATTTGTGTGAGCAATTGCTGAGCTTGAACTGTAAGTTTAAAAGACAATCTGACTTCATATGCAAATATTTCATGGAGATTTCTATTCTATCTAAATGTATATTTATTTGTATACTTCCAGGAATCCATTTATATATCCCCGAGAGTCAGCATGAGTATGTAGGCTTGTGTACATGCATCGCTTTGTTAAGCTGAACATATTGTATGGAGAACATAACTCTCCCGGTAGAGACACAATAATTGTAATAGAGGGTATAGTAGGTCAGTGTAAGACTTACCATTTTGTATGAGTCAGCTTCCTCTCCTCTTCTCCAAATAAAGACAAGCTTGTAACTGCTCTGTCCTATTAGAAGTCTGGGAGAATCCCTGTTACCCTTTTGTTTGGCAAGTTATTGAATGTCCTGAAAGAGTGTGATTTACTCCTCCTTTGTTGCTAGCTCATTATTCATGGCTGCCAGGATTCCACCACCCATCCTCTCTGCACACCCTTGTGCAGGGGCTGAGGGGCAGAAGCTCCCAGACAGAAGGGCAGTGTGGGCTGGGGAGCACTGGGACAGCCCCAGGGCACTGGGCACCTCCTTGGGGACAGGGCTGGGATGTGGGCTGTGGCAGGGCCTGGTTCAGCTTAGCCCATGGCTGGGCACGGCAGGGCTATGGTGTGGCTGGAGATGCATCCTACAGCCTTGCTGGGGTGAGGACTGGTGGCCTCAGGGGCTGGAATGGAGTTGGTTCAGGCAGCTCCAGTGGGTGGGCAGAGACATTAGGTCCCATGAGTACACTCAGGCACTGACAGGAGACTGGGCAGACATTTTGGGGCAGTATCTGCTGGCTGTTTTCTGTGGAAATCCTTGACTGAATGACAACACAAAAGAAGTTTCTCAAGTTCTTACATGACCTAAAATAAGAACCTTGTTCTGAGCAAGAACAACGCTGGAGTAGGAGTAAAACCAATGGGCAATAAATTAATTGCTATTTCTCCTATAGCTGATTTGAAAAAAAAATATACTCCCAAAATCTGTTGGTCCCCTGTTACCTGATCAAGCTCTCCTGGAGTTTTCCCTGTTGCTACCTGAAGGTGACTCTCCCAACATACATGTTAAAATTTATTGACTTGATTGTATGATTCTTCAGCAAAAAAGCTCCTGCTAAATTCGGCTACTGTTATCTTATTTTTATCTACTAAAATGAGCCTCATCTGTTACTCTAGCTGCATGTTCAATATATGCATATGTCAAATACTTAAGTGGTTTTTAACATCAACTTTTAAAATCACTTCTGTCCACTTACAATAGCTTTTCATTTTTCAGTGATCTAAACAGGCTAGGGATTTCTCTATGAGGACTCTCAGGGCCATTAATCCAAATTAAAAATGCAAATTTAAGGAAGGTGAATGTTATCAAACCCTTGACTGGGCATCCTTATTCAGACTGCGAGTGACCACAATTTGCTTTCAGTTATTTCACTCCAAAAGTGAATTAAACCACTCACAGAGGTTTAATGGCATTTAACTAACAAGTGTTCAACCCAAGTTCACATTAACTTTTAGAGCATCTGTGTGTCAACACACTGTGGATTACAGGTAATATTTTTCATAGATACAGGATGATACTATATACACTGGAAAAAGTTCTTCTTAGTTGAATTTTTGGTGCTTTAGTCATGAAAGAAATGCACAGTTAGCTTTTTTTGGAAACTGAATATATTTCTTGTAAGATTGATTTACTAACTGGATGTCTGAGTGAAGGAACATTTATGGGATTTTCCAAATAAAAGAAGATTTCAAATCATATATCTATGATGCCCTTCCATTCCTTCTGTTTTAGCCTGATTTTGAATATCTTAAGCTTTTAATTTTGTTTCAATCCCTATGGTGTCACACAAGCAGACAGGAAGGGTGCTTGCTGAAGCCCTGCTAGTCTCTGAGAAGCTCTGTGCAGTTCTTTACTCTTTTCAAGAGTTACTGCTATTTAAAGGATACAATATCTCAGGCATTACACATTTATATATATAAATTTCACTGTTTTTCCTCAGCATGATACATTTCTCTGTATGGGAAACTATATAATGTTGCCCTTAGAAACTCTGTGAAATTCAGCACAGATAAATTTAATATAATTTTAGTGGACCAAAAGTGTACATGGGGGGGTTGTTTTCTGCTGAAGCAGACAAGAGAGTTGAAATGAACTTGAAAGCGATATGGGCTCTTGGCTTCATGAAAGAAAATAAAACGAGATGTTTAGATTGTTCCCTCCTGGATAGCTGGGTGTCATGCTTGGGTAAATAAAGCTCACAGCCTGAGTTTTTTACAGCAGTTATGAATTTATGATTAGGTCAGCAATGAGTTAGAGAGAAAGATTTTGCGAGTCTGAGCAAAAGGGTGTTCAATTTCAGACCTTTTCAGCCATCTACCCCTCTAGGCCCTGGAAGGAGACAGGCCACCACTTGAATTGCACTCTACGACCTGATACTTCAATGAGAGGGATATTTCCTCTGGTTTTTTTTTTGGTCATTGCTTGGTTTGATGTGGGTGGTATATGTATCAGTTCCACTTAGGACACCAGCAAGAGCAAAGGGTGTTTTGGAACTTGCATTCTCTGTATTTTAGCTGGCTTTCTCAAAGAAAATGGGAATCAAGTGCTTCAGTGTTTCCCTCCTTCTCTTAGTAGTGGGGCTGCATAGTCAGCTTGGAGAGAGACCCAGAAGCAGAAACCCAGTTTTCTTCCTTTTTTTTTACAATCACTGTACTGCTTCCCTCTGATAATCCATGTGGAGATATTTTGTTGAGTTTTTAATTTGTATGATAGGGACATTTTATCCCCAACTATTATAGTTATTGTTGCTTACGATAGGGAAAGAAAAGATCAAAGGATCAGTGAAGAGTGTGTTGTTGTGATCACGATTCAAAGTATCCCCTTCAGGAAATCCTCTTTTACAACACAGAGAAACAAGAGAGGTAGTGAGGTGGCAGGGGGTTAGAAAGCCAATGAAAGTTGAGTGCCTTAGTGTGTCTTTGAAAATACCAGTATTAGAGAAAAGCTATCACTGAAAGTTACTTCTGTCTGATGGAAGTTTGTTAATCTGTGGGAGAACAGTTCAAATTTACTTTCTAGAGCTTTGTTTCTTTTGCCCATCAGAACACCTAATGGGAAATCAGTATGAAGGGGAAGTCTGCTGTACCTGCATATAAAGCCTTACTGTTATGACCACAGAGTAGAAGGTATGATTTTTAAAGCCTCAGCATTCCAGTGAAAGCGTTAGTGCAAACACTCTTACACCACCATGAGGGTTTTTTTAGCAGCAGCATTTCATCAAATTAGAAAAAGTCATACTTTTGTTTTGATGTAAATTTATCTATCCTAGAAGTCAATTTTACCATTTTAAGTATATCAGAAGAGCTCAAAATACTCAAATATTATTAATCAGATCTATAATGAAAGTGAGGGCAGAAATACCTCTGAACATGTCTTCTCGGGTGTGTGACCTTCTGTGTGATAGATAGGTTCGGACAGTTATAAACTTCATTGCTTGTGTTTTAAGTTGTCTAGACAAGAGCAGTTTCCACTCTTGAAGCCAAAGAGGTACATTAGTGTGTCAGTATCTCAAGGTACCCTCCTCTTCTACCATGGCTAAATACCTTCTATATCAGAGTTGATTTGCATCTAGCCTTGAGCAAAGCTTTCCCTGTATAACCCCCATGCAAACATCCCACCATCATTCATTAAAATGTATCCACAACCAGTGCTGAAGTATATCATCACCTTTTCATCTCTGCTTGACAGACTTTTTTTGATCATGGTCACAAAGGGAGTGTACAGCAGAAGTATGCCCCAAGCCCATCCTTCCTCCTGCAGGTTCTCACACTATGACAAAACACAGATGTTCTGCTTTGCAAGGCCATGTGGGAAAATGTATCTGTGCTGTACCTTTACTATTAGCAGACTATCCTTTAGTGCCAGGCTGCTATTCTGCATAAGTTCAAGAAATATTACAGAAATTTCACTTTAAACCATTACAAGAAATTTATGTGGTTTGCATAACTGCTAATGACAGTCATTCCAGTTCTGGTGATACAGCTCTTTGTATGTGACAAGGAAAAATTGGCTAAAGATGTGTGACAGCTGCTTGCGAACTCATTCACACTGACAAAGCTCTTGAAGTAACTGCTTGTGTACAAAGTGGTGAAGAGACTCACTGCAAAAGCAACCATTTTTAATCATAAGCATTTCATTGGCTCATGATTTAATTTTGCACTGAGTTAGATTTTCTTAAATCAAGGGCATATTACAGTTTAGGCTGCAAAGGTATTTCAGGTCTATCCCAGATTTTCAGCCAAAACATTTTCTGGCAATTTTTTTCTCCAGTTGCAATATTCTTCTAAAATATAAGCAAAAATAGATATAAAAATTGTAAATTATTTTATCTTTCTGACCTATGCTTTATATTCAGTCCATCTGCCTAAGCTTTGATACTGGAATTTTTACATATGTATAAGGTGGCCAGATGCACGTCACAGAATTTTAATGGTAGTTTGTTGTCAAAGAGTATATCTACATTGCTTTCCCTTTACACAACAAATTTTTAATTTGCTCTCTCCAAGACAGCTAGGAATGCTTTTGCCTCATTATGTCATTCAGCAATGTCTGCCTCCTCTGCCCAAGATACCAGGTGAATTTTGCAGTTTGAACTCCATGTTCATGCAGTATGTGACCTACCTGAGTTTGCTAGGGTCAATCTACAGGGTCAGTAGTAATATATTTAATTGCAGTACTGGTAATGATAAGGTCTTTAAGACTTGTTTCACAAACTTGAATATGAGTTTAGTTATTGCTAATAAACTGTCAAGTTTCCTTGGTGAAATTCAGGAATTTTGAGCTTGCAATCTCTGGAACAAGAACCACAAAATATTGCTTTGGGTTTTTATCATTCAGATTAGCATTGAGTTGAAATATCTAAAAATCAGGTGTAGAGAGAGAAACTGTGCAGGATAACACATACTCTGCATTTATTTTTGTGAGTAATCACAGCAAAAATGCTAGTGACTTTAGGAAATACACAGATGTACACACAAACTTGTAGGTGGAGAAAGTCTTGGGAAGAATTGAAACTGACATGTGTTAATCAATACATAAAAAATCATAACTAGCAGTAAAAAAGAAGAAATCAAATGCAATGGTGATATGTAACAGATGGATCATAGGAATATTAGTGATAGATGCTGGAGAAAATCAATCTAAAATATTACAGATTTTTCTGGTTATTTTTTAAAAAGTTGAATTAAAAACTGGATCAGAAAAATAACAGCTACTGGGATGATGAAAAGAATGGAGAATCTTTTTGTAAAAAGTTACTAAAAAAGCTTTGCTTGTTTAGCCTGTCAGATGAAGTCTCAGAGAGGATATGACTGCACTGTAAAGATCCTTGATGGATAAGCATCAGGAAGAGGAAAACTATTTATGGTAAAGGACAGTGCTGACACAAGAATAAATGCATATAAACTAGCTATGAATGCAATTAGGCTGAATATGAGGAGATTCTTAACCATGAGAGAAGCAAAATTCTGGAACAGTCTTCCGATTAGAAGAATAAGAGTATAAAACCTAATATAATTTAAGATAGAACCATATTGTTTTATGAAAAGAATAATACAATGTGTGTTATTAATGGCTAAATTTCAGGAGACAGCCATAGAATCTTATGAATAGAATAGGGCAGGGCAGGGCAGGGCAGGGCAGGGCAGGATAGGATAGGATAGGATCGGATAGGATAGGATCGGATCAACAGAATTTTAGTGGTGATGTAGGTAGGTGGTTGAACTGGATGATCTTTAAGGTCCCTTCCAACCTCAATGATTCTATTATTCAGTGATTCTATGATTCTGTAATCAAAGAAAGGTTTAGGTTGGAAGGGACCTTAAAGATCACATAGGCCCAACTCCCGTGTCATGGGCAGGGACACCTTCCTCTAGACCAGGTTGCTCAAAGCCCCATCCAATCTGGTCTTGAACACTTTCACGGAGGGGGCAGCCACAACTTCTCTGGGCAACCCATTCCAGTATCTCACCACCCTCATAGGAAAGAATTTTTTCCTAATATCCAATCTAAATCTACCCTCTTTCAGCTTAAAACCATTCCTCCTTGTCCTGTCACTCCATGACCTTGTAAAAAGTCCCTCTCCAGCTTTCCTGTATCTCCTTCAGGTACTGGAAGGCTGCTATGAGGTCTCCCTGGACTCTTCTCTTCTCCAGGCTTAGCAACCTCAACTTTGTCAGCCTGACTTCATCAGAGAGGTGCTCCACCCCCCTGATCATCTTCGTGGCCCTCCCGTGGAAAACCAGTCTAGTGTTCCCTTATTATGCATAAACACATTTTAAAAATTTTAAAGTAATTATCCACATATAATTTTAATCCATTACTACTGTGCCTGTATAGTACCTCTCAAACTGAATAGGATTAATTTTGACATAGTAAAAGTGATTAGTCATTAAAATGGTTTTATGAAATAACTCACCAAATGGGATGATGTGACTAGCACATTATCACCTTCCATTTGAAAGTCAAAGCTCACCTGTCACAACATAGGAAAGTGCAAAACACAGATACATGAAATGTGACCTATAAAACCCATCATCTGATCAATGTTATGGTGAAAGACTAGATACTCAAATTAATGTGTAAAACCCCTTCCACACCGACTAAAAATATTTTGGATACTAAAAAATCACAACACAGCAATCCCTTGTGGAATTAATAACTTTCTTAATATGCATCAGGACAAGTACATCAATACTACAGGTTTTTTTTCCTGAAATCTGTGATAATTAGGTGGATAATTGATGAGGCTGGAAGGTTGAAACTACATTTAATAAACAACCTGACGTGCTTTTCTATCAAGAGTATCAACTATGGTGTGCATCTTCAACCTTGTAAAAAGAGGTTTTCATGTTCCTGTTTATTATGTACCTATTGAAATATAAGATTAATCAAGAATTACATCTTCACAGTTTTTAAGAAATTTCTAAATTTTTCTGAAAGAAAAAAACATATCTTCAGTGTTGTTATCTGCATTGTTCTTCCTCAGATTCTCACTTTAATAATCCTATTTCATTATAGAATCATTATTGGAACTTACCTGGATTTCACACCTGACTATGTACTTAAGAAAATTACATACACCTGCAGCTTTTTTGATTTAAATTACAATAAAAATATCAATACAAAACCTCTACGGACTTTAACTTAATAGGCCTGTAATTACAGTAATTGCAAACTCAAACTAACAAAAATCCCAAGTAGAAGTAAAGGGTTCAGTCATAGCCAACAAGGAAAAGCCACAGCAGAAACTCTACTTTGCCTCTCCCTCTGACCAAAACTACAAGATTTCCCCCAGAGTTGCAAGATCAATAACTTCTGCATGTGTGAGAAGATCTTGTAGCAGCTCTGTGAGATCAGTTCCACTCTTCATGGGAAATACCCTTCTGATAATACCCTTTCCCTTAAAATTAAAGACAATCAGTTTGATCTGTCAATCAGCTAATCTCTAAGTACATCCACAGGAAATAAAGTGTTCTTCAAACATGTGAGTTCTGTCCTGCCAAGAAATGCATGGCTCAGAGCTCCACATCTGGAAAACTGTTGGAAGGCCATGAGGCAGCTAGCATGGGCTTTACAACAGCAAGCTGGACTCTCTTTGTAAGCCTCAAAGCAGTTTTTCCAGCCTCATGTAATGGTTGGTTTCGATAGTCTAATTTGAAGGTGTTCGTGACTAAGATAAAGATAACAAGATCACCTCTAAAAGAAATGAGTACTTGGCCTGTTACCTGCGTCAAAAATAGTAAAATGGACTCTCTACCCAGATCCATGAACGGCATGTGCCAAGGGACAGTGTTTAAAATCATCCTTGGTTAAAACCACCCTCCTGTTTTTAAGAAGGGTCACAGGCTTTAAGTCAGAGAGGCTGAGATTACACTGCCATTTTCTCTGTTTCTTCCAATATATTCAGGTGAATTTCAGCTAGGTCTGTAATTCTTGCCTATTTTTTTTCACAGGCATTGGCTGAGGCATGACACACATCAACAAAATGGGATGGAATTTACAATTTTCTTGAATGTAGACTTTTTAGCAGATGCTGCACCCTAGGCCTGCTGCGTGGCCCCCACAGTCATGGTGAGTAATGGGGCAGCTGAGCTACCCTACCTTCATTTCTCCTTGGTTGGTGAGGCTTGTTTGAAACCTCAGTGTATTTGCAAGCCTGCTGAGATCAAGTGATGCTGTGATTAAGAGTTTTTACAAAAACTGTGATTTCAAAAAGCTTCAGTGCTTTGAATTCATTATCTCATTTTCCATATTATTGTTTCTCAATTTCATTTTTTTTCCTGTAAATTATCTGATAAAACTGAAGTAGTGCTAGTAACAGCATCCATTGTGTGAAAGCCTGAAAGAACAGCATGTTATGCTTTAATTTTTGCTTTAGCTGAAGATTCAGCAGCCCTGATTTCCATTAATAAGTATTGTAGATGGCGTCATCTCACCCAGCCTTGGTGTCTGAATTGCTTTTGTTTTTAATCAAAATAGACTTGTGAACAGTGTTAATTTATTGATGAAGTTAAGACTCAAAAGGCACTGTAGAGCTAGATACAATAAATTAAAGCTGATTTTAAAGATGATTAAATCAAGATGGCTCCAATTTTAAGTCTATGTTAGCTTTACACAGTTGAAAGCTTCACTGATTGCATTAAAATGGCTTTAGACATGTGGTGTAAGATCAGACAGTCACAAATAAACTAGTTACCTCCATCAGAAAACACAGTTCATGAAATTTTCAGGAAATCATTCATTACACATTTCCTTTTGGTGCCTTCTTGAAATGTTCCACTTCAGACAATGAAAACACAATCAAGATCACATAATCTCAGAAATATTTTCTTCTTAAATGTACAGCCCATGACTGTGCCTCAAATAATAAACATATGAATTTTTAAGTAAAGTTATACACAGTGCTGAAAACCTCTGATGTAAGGGAAGTTGAAAATCCATTGCTACTCTACAAACCCTAAATTCTAAATATTTAAGCTGTCTACCTTTGCCCCAGATTGAATAATTTTTAATAATTTCAGTCTTGAGAAATTCAGTGGATTGAAGCAGAGTAGCTGCTTTTTTAGAACATTGGAGGCAGTGCTTTATACCAACAGAAGGGTCCTTTTCCTATTGTGTATAAATGCCACATGTTCCTACTTCTCTGAAGAAGACATTGCTCATGCATCAACATGGCCAACATTTTTATTGTGGACTTTCATCCAACACTTTGTGCAGGTAAATCAAAAGCAGATGAAATTCTAAGCACTTTTAGCTGCCTTTGATTAAACATGATTTCATTTTTCTCAGCAATTTGTAGGATAAAGAACATAGAGCATCAAAGCTGACTCTGGCATGAAGAGTCAGGGACTGCCGTAATGTAAGACACCATGGAAGGTTTTTCTTCCTCAAGACGTGTCTGGAAACTGCAGTCATTTGAACCTTCTATAGCAGTGTGAGATTGAGTCATGTGTTGGTTTTGCTGTATGTCATTTCTGGTCTTGTTGTTAATAAGGTCTGTAACTAGCTCATCTCCAGTATGTAATAGATAAAATGCAACCTCTCCTCTTGAAGAATAACATCAATTACAGTATTGATAAAACACAATGTATCCAAACAAGCTCTGCTATGCTCTAATTGATATGTGGAAACAAAATCTTTGAATTAGAGTTCATTAAAGCCAGTCAGTTGTTTCTGAACTGCAATAATGAAAGTTTAGTTTTTAAAAGACTATTTACACTCCTGTCTCAAACTCAGTAGGGCAATAATGCCATTCACTTTGCAGCCTCCACATATTGAGCACAAGATTAATAGTAATGACTTTATCTCTCCTAATACTAAGTCTTCTGAATTACAGTTCATGATGTGCCACAACAGAGAGGCTGTATTGCTGTTCTGGATGAGAGTCACCCTCTTCATAGATTTCAGCATTGCAGACCAAAGATACCAGCTGATTCCCATGCCTTGCCTGATATGGTATGATTTTGGTAGTATATCTATAACCTGACTGTAGACATTCCTTTCCTCTAGAAGTAGTAGTTAAGTATCAGGCTCTTGGTTTATTTGTTGGGTTTTGGTTGTTTTTTTTTTCTTTTAAAATCTTCTTAAAAGCCTATGTTACTTTGGCATCCAGATAGTCACCAAGTAATAAGAACTCCTTAGAGAATTGCATTATATGACAATGAGCACAGTGCCTCTTGTGCCAATCAAAACCATATGAATGAAATTCAGCTCTAAACCAAGACATTTAAATCTAAGCTTATATATGTGGGTGTCTATATGAGCTCTAAGTTCCCTTTGTAACCACTAGAGACCTACTCAACTCTGGGAACCGAGCTCATACAGCAATTCATCTAACATGAACAGTCATACCTAAGGCTTGATTCTGTTGTCCAAATACAGGCAGAAGGGTGCTGATTTCCTCTATCATGTCTGCTGCCACTGCATTGATGTGTTGGATACTCCAGGATATCTTACCCTTAGACACTTATGTTTAGGCAGCTGAATAGCACTGACAGTGGCTGATCTGCTCTCATAACTTTCCTGGTCACTAATGCCATCATAAGCATAGAAGTTGTCCAGGTGAAACTGTTCAGAGCTGGAATCTAGAAATCTCAGAGATACTATCTACGAAAAGTCATTATTGAACTATATCAGAATATGCCATATTATTCAGCAGAAATGTTCTTTGTAAAACAAAAAATACGCTTTTATCTTCTTAAGTGCAGAAGGATATTTATATTCTTATGTAAGGATTAAGACTGGAGAAATGGGGGGTAGAGGATAGAGAGTGAGAGAGAGAATGGTGGAGTGAGAAGGAAAGGAAAAATAGGAAAACAGAATGGGAAAAAAAGTGACTAAGAATGACTCAGATGACTCTACAGGAAAATGAAGCTGTTTGTTTTCTCATTTTGCTTTATAGATAGGTTGTGATCGTTGTTCTCTAAATATTTTAAGTAAATGGATTCTGCTAGAATTTGTTCTTACAGCTCTAACCTGGCGTTACATAAATAATACTAGGGGCCATAAGAAATTTAGCAAATGATCACTTATACAGTGCTTGTTGTGGACCATCAGGACCATTTTTTTCCAAAGACAACCAAGATTTGCTGGAAGTTTTTGCAAATCTGGCCACTGATTTTGCTGCATACACAAAAGCTAAACTCTGAGCAGAGAAACTGACCTTAAATTCAATATCTTGATCCCATTGCAATCAGTTGTGAATCTCCTTTGGATTTCATTTGGAACAGTATTTGACCTTGAGAAAATAGCCTGGTGTGAAAAAAAATCCATCACTTAATACCATGTTCTGGGATATTTTATTTGAAAAACATGTGCTGTCTTCATACCCCCCCGAAAAGAAAAGCAAATATTTTTTACTTGGAATAGTGTTACAAAAGCTTAATCAAATTGGAAAAAACACTTAGGACCTATGAATGACATTTTGAAGCAAAGCCTTCAAAAAGTGGGGGAAGGCTGAGCCTTCCTGGACCTGCTGCTAGCAGTTCTCATATTTCTGTAATGTGTAATCAGTTGTGGCACCAGCAGCACAAGAGCCGGATGTCGGTGCTTGGCAAAGGAGTTCCTGTTGTGCCCTATGACTGGCTAAGCATCTGATGAAGGGCAAAAGAAATCCTCTTGCTTTAAATATCAAACATTTATTTTAAACTTTAAACTCAGAAGATGTTCTTCTGAGAAAGATATTAAAACTGATAGAAGCATGTTTTATGGCCTGTCACCGGGGAACCATGTTACTTTCATATAGTACAGTACACTCAGAATAAATAAGAATGCTTTGCTATATCAGTTCTTTGTGAAGCAATTTTTTAGGGCCAACAGCTATCTTGGTGATATTTTGTTTGGGCTGTCTGTAGGAAAAAATGTACCTTGCATGAAATATCAGATGGCCAAAGGCAAACCGCGAAAAGAAATTAAGAGGCTGCGGTGGAATTTGAAGAAGAATTTAGAAAGGGAAATCTGTGTATTTAACTTAAGAGGTGATGAAACTTTAATCCAATTTATAAATCTTTGAGGTAGTGAAGGAGCATTCAGGACACAGCAGCTGAGAACAGACAGTTGTGCAGAAACAGAGAGTTTTGCAGGGAAAGAAAGAGGTGTGATAAAACATGAAAATTTCCTTTGAGTGAGAAGCAGTGGTCTATAGAATAGCCTACGAAGATAACAATAGAGATACTACTATTTTGAAGTCTTTATTAACATTACTTTAAATTACAGTACTGATCAGATTCTAAATGAAATCAAGGTCTCATACAGAGCCATAGCTGAGAGCAAAATACATTGTCAGATAATCCCTGCCTTGGAAATCTAATGAATTTTATAAGGTAGATAAAAAATGAGAAGAAAAGTAAAGGCAGCAGAAACTTTGTTATCATTACAACTCAAATCAGTGATGGATTTATTTATTTATTACTAATTTATCTAACGAGATAAAACCATGACATATGGTGTTTAGAATTATAGCCATGCAGTAAGAAGAGATGAGCTGAACAACATTTTCACCTGAAAAACTCCCCCATTTGTTATAATTATCTCACATGAACAAGCAGAGTCACACAGTGGCATTTTGCGTGTATTGTAAATTATTAGCATTTACCTCACAATCAGAACTGTTAGACATTAACTCTGAATATTTTAAGCTCCTTTTACAACTTACAGCTGGTGAATACATTTCCCTCATTGTTTCCTATTGCTGAAAAATGCATGAAATTGGAGTTAAGAGAAAAGTCCCTCTAGTGAGAATTGCATCACTCTAATCAAGGCACTGCAATAACCCCAGTATTATGTAGAATATCATGCCTTTAATAAGCACACACTTATTTGGGAAGATCTTATGATGCTTGAAAATTCTCAGGAAGCCTGGGAAACCTTAATACTCCTGCAGATCTCTGTGATTGCATAGAGAAAGGTTCTGTCTGGCAGGGATGCCATGTTTGACAGTCAGAATTATCAGAAAACAGCAGTTATACATGCTGACTCTGGGCTCTTAGAAGCACTGTATTTATGTCAACAAATGTATTTTATGCACAAATCAGCAAATGCTACAGACATTCCTAGTTTCCTTCTAATGACAAAATGCTGGATCACAGACTTAGTAGTACCCAATAAATTGTAAAAACACAGTTTTCACCTGCTGGAAGAAGATGCATTAAGAAATACAGCTCAAGTTTTGCTGGTTTTTTTGCACTCATTAGTGAGATGAGATAAAATACATTTAAGAAAAGATTTGCACATAGGAGAAATAGTGTTAGCAGGCTTATATGCCCTCTGGCAGAATAGTCAAATAGCAGGATACATTTTAATGCACAAAAATAATGTGTAATTTATTTGAAAAATTGCTGTTTCTCACAAGAAAAAATGATTACCCATATGCTTAACTTTATGTAGTTAAGTAGTTCTTGTTGGGCTTGTTGGGTTTGTTCTACCCCCTTTTTCTCTCTTTTCTGTGTATAATTTTCCATTTCCTTTTTCTGTCCTTTCTAAGAGTATTTGTTCCCTGCACCTTCCTTCTGACTTTCATGGCTTGCCTCTGTCAGGTTATTCCCAATACCCAGTAAAGGAAATCTAGACAACTGAGAATCAATTACATTTAAATGAAACAAGTGCTGGTGTGGCGTTCTTCACACATCTACCTTCTTATAATACAGTACTAAAAAAAAAAACAAACATAAATATTTGCGTTCCATAAAACCATCTTTCAGGTTTTAAGGCAGCTGAAAATATCCAGCAAAAATAGTGGAAGAATGAAACCCTTAAATATAGGTAAATTATAATTCAGTAAGACAGTTTTCAGTTTCTTGGGTACACAAAAAATATTCTTTCTGCTTTCCTTTTCTCACTATATTTCCCTTCTTTCATTTCACTGCAGCTCCTGAAATGCACTAGGCATTGTGCAGATACAAAGGCATGGATTGTGTTGCAATGCATGTGCAGTCTAAACAGGTGAGAGAGACATGCAACACTCCAGGTAAACCCTTGTCAATATTTCCTTCCTTCTTCCCAAGGGTTTATCCTGACTGTCCCTTCTCTTCAAGTGCAAAATGTCCCTGACAGATATTAAAGGGTATTTTACTTTTCTTCACCACAGATCGTCATCTGGCAGATTCCTGTTCAGCAAGACTCTGTGGGAGAGGGTGAACAGTTAGAGGGGAACTGGCACACTAAGGGTTCTACCTAAAAGGTAAAGACTTACCCACCTTCTGTACTCCTTACCCATCTTCTGTACTCCTTCCTCACTGTTTTCTATACTTGCAACCACATTCACTCATTGCTTACGTTCTTCCATTTCTCAGGGCATCTGCTGATTTGCCAGTTTTCCCTTTCCTCTGACCTGCTGGAGAGCAGAGAGGGGAAAAGGTACCTGGGGGTCCTGGTGGACAGAAGGGTGGCCATGAGCCAGCAATGTGCCCTTGTGGCCAAGAAGGCCAATGGCATCCTGGGGTGCATTAGAAGGGGGCTGGTTAGTAGGTCAAGAGGGGTTCTCCTCCCCCTCTATTCTGCCTTGGTGAGGCCACATCTGGAGTATTGTGTCCAGTTCTGGGCCCCACAGTTCAAGAAGGACATGGAACTGCTTGAGAGAGTCCAGTGCAGAGTCACAAAGATGATTAAGGGAGTGGAACATCTCCCTTATGAGTAGGGGCTGAGGGAGCTGGGTCTCTTTAGCTTGGAGAAGAGGAGACTGAGGGGTGACCTCATTAATGTTTACAAATATGTAAAGGGGGAAGGTCAGGAGGATGGAGACAGGCTCTTCTCAGTGATGTCCAGTGATAGGACAAGGGGGAACGGGTGCAAGTTGGAACATAGGAGGTTCTGGGTGAACATAAGGAAGAACTTTTTCACTGTGAGAGTGACAGAGCACTGGGACAGGCTGCCCAGAGAGGTTGTGGAGTCTCCTTCTCTGGAGATATTCCAAACCCGACCGGATGCATTGCTGTGTGGCCTGCTCTAGGTTGTCCTGCTCTGGCAGGGAGGTTGGACTAGATGATCTTTCGAGGTCCCTTCCAACTTTTAACATTCTGTAGTTTTGTGAGTTCACGGAGCTTATTCCCTCATGTGAAACACATGCCCTTTATACATATTGTGAGCGATTGTGCCTAGTAAGATATTGACATCTCTGAAAAGACAGCAAATGTACAGAAAGCAAGTCAAAGAGCACTCATATGCCTGTGCATATGGGTTGCAGCTGATATGCCTGCAGTACCTTCAGTCCAGCTGGCTTAGACATCAATAGAAGAATACTCACAGCAACACAATCTTTGGCAAACATTATATAGCTGCACAGAAGCCTCAGGCATCATTGCTCTTGGTATCTAAGACAGCTAACTTAGAGCTAATTATCTCTCTGTGCTATAGCCACACTCTGGCTGAAAGAAGTCATCCATCAGAAGATGCTCTATATGTCATATGAATCTTCAGTGGACTATTCAAAATGCCACCTGCTGTTCTACCAGACACCTGCTCCTCCTCACTGATAGGAACTAGGATCCACGGGCATCAGGGAGGCTGAGGTGGGACACCCTTCTCCCCTGTCTATATTTAGCATGGAAATTTCACTTTGCTGCTGTATGTTTCATGTGGCAGCTGTGTGAAACCCAGTGAGAGAGAACAATGAGGGAGGACAATTCCAGTACAGCATCATTTGCACTGTAGCTATGCAAAATCTGTCCATTTTAGATTATTCACCAAAATGCAGAAAAGTTGTAAAATATGCTGCTGTCTCAAGATTATTTATGTGCAAATTCAGAAGGAATGTGGCGAGCTCCATTGGGAAAGAACAAAACCAGGTAAACAGACAACACCACTGGAGATGAAATTGAACTTTGACAACTGCAATATAATGCACATTGAAAGGAATGATTTAAGTTGTAAGTACACACAGATGGTCCATGAATTAGCTGCAATCTCATGTAACAAAGAATTGGATTTTGCAGCAAACAGCTCCCAGACTGCTCAGAGAATGGGAAAGCAAAAACATTTAGGTACATTAAGGAAGAAAGAAAAGTATGTGTTCAAAATCGGTGCTTGTACATACATGTAGACATATGGCAATGATTTCCAAAGTGTTTAAATATATCTTAGATCCATAGTCAGACTATTTTTTTTGCATCACCTAAAGTGAAACTAGAAAGTCTGTAGGTGATTAATTTCATGGGAATAAGGGAGAACTGTTACTTGCCAACATCTGTAAGCACCAGTGTGCTTGCTCCCACGTTTGTCAGCTGAAAATACATTGATGACCAGATCGCTTTTATAGGTAAGAATTATTGTTTTTGTCTCTCCCATTTGGTGAAAACCAATTTAGATTAGTGGTCTGGTATTATAAGTCTGAACTTTGAGTTGGCCCGTGCAGGGTTGTGTCTGGTATGGTTCAGACCATCCCCTTCTTGGGCTCTCATTTGTGCTGGTTCTAGGCTGTTCCTTGCTGGGTGTGTGGGAAGCTGAATTGCCCTGTTAGGAAATATATAATTTATATAGGCTAGAGAGGCAGGTGCCATCTTAAAACTTGGGGGAATTTCCTTCTAAAAAGTAACCCCTCGTGTTTGGATAGGGATCCTGAGTATTTAAGGCAGATGCAATGAATTAATCCTTTGGACCAAATATTTGTTTATACATCTGTAGACAGTAATTTGAACACTACAGAGTCCATGTGCTACTGAATCAGCAAGGGGTATGTGGATCAGCGTCCCTGAAGATTTGAACCTGATAAAAACCCTGAGCCATGAGTTTTAACTAAGATTTTTTTTAAGACTGAAATTCTCAAGGAAACACGTTTCAAATGATTGGAGCTACCGTGAAAGTAGAAAAGTTGTGGCCTGTGAACTGCAAATCCTGAGTCCTAGATACAGCTGGAATATTGACAGGATACCATCATAGCTCAAGAACAAATGACAAATATGACTCATTACAACTGAGAGATCGGATTTAAGCAAAAATCCATTCAAATAATTCAAATCAATAATTAGAAATAAAGCCACAGCAGAGAACGTGTGAAAATAATTTCTATCTTGCAGCACAAACGTAACTAAAGGTGTGCACTCCCCTCTTGAAATCATAGGTTTATGTTTATAAGTGATTCAAATCTGCAAGGGTAATCTGTAGCAAAGTATAACTAATAGCCTTCAAACAGGAATAATAAGATAAAATAATAGTAAGTTGCACCATAACTCATTATTTGGAAAACAAATTAAAAACCCACCACATCTAAATTCCCTCACTAGTGCATTTACTACCCAGTAACTCTTAAGTAAGCTGAGTTAATGTTCCAATAAAACATTCAGGCACAGTGAAGCTGAAAAGCATACACAGCAGAAAACATTTTTTAGATAGTAAAAAACGGTACTGCATGCAATTAAAAATGGGAGATGTAATTTAACTGTACATACAAATACGGTATCTGATAACAGAAACCTGTATCTTTACAACTAAAGTCCAGGAATGCCAAAAAACCATCAGTAACACCATTTGGCATGGCAAGATTACACTATTGTATGTGGAAATGAGCTTCACTGACACAGTGATGTGGTGTTTTTTCAGTAATCTCACATTTTGATGGCATCACAATGTAACTTCTCAGGAGCCTCAATGGTCTTGCTTTGATATTCTAATGAGATTATATATTAGGATAGCTATCTGCTTACCTAGAAATAATGATGTGTGCTGCTTTCTGCCCATCACAGTAGTGCCTTCATTCCTTCAAAATTGCAGTAAAACTTCTTTCCAATGTAATCTCAAGGAACAGTGATTTTATATTAACTTAAATGGGGCCTGATAAATATATATGAATACTGTTCTGCCTCCCCAGGACTGTGTGGTAATCACAGCATGACTGCAAGTATATCTCAAGAAATAAAAATATAAAGTTTTATATTATAAAATGGATGGGGAGAAAAATGTTGTTATCCTTTACCCATGTGCTTCACGCTGTTGATCAGCTGGCAAAACTTGCATAAATCAGATAGTTGGAAATAATATGAGCCTGAATATTTCATTTTATTCATTAATTCACACGCACATAAAAAGGCCCATATGTCCAAAATAAACACTCTAAAAAACCTGAGACATTGCTAAAACCACAGAAAAATTAATACCAAAACATACGAGAAGTTCAGTTCAAGGTACTTTCTTACCTGCAAACTTGGTAATTTAGGAGCTCAAATATACTACTGCTTCCAACATTTCCCAGCCTTCTAATTTCCTACACTTCCCTCCCCTATTTAAAAAAGTCTTGGGACAGAAAATGAGGTTTCCAGTCCTACAGATCACCAGGGCCAGAGTGAGCCAAAGAGGAGATGGAGGTGCTAGATGGTGGTTCTCCTACAGGGAATGTCCAAGCAGCTGCTTCTCACCCATGCCAGGGAAATGATAAAAACAGGCTGGACTTCTGTTACTAACATAAGCAGGCACAGTCTCGTTCACAAAAGTACTCCTTAACTTGAACAGTTGCAACTTGACTTTGGAAACAGGATTTTTGAGTGAATGAGTTCCGATGGGCTTTGGAAGAAAACTAAATGAGCAGAAACCTTTTTTGCAAGGCCTATCCTCGAGAGGGTTTTTCCTCTAGAGCATGTCAGCACATAGTCACCATGCTGGGGGGTTATGCAGAGTGACTATATCCCAGTGCAGCAGACAGGCTATGCATTTGGTTGCCCTCATGGTCCTGGCATGTCATGGCCAAGTACAAACAGGCAGTCTTCATTTTCCCTGTGCTCAGAACCAGGCAACAACAGGGTTACTCTGATCCTGTGGCCATGGGCTATGTGGATGTCCAGCTGTGTGTCTAAATGGTTTCTGGACCAGACCTGGTTTGTGCTGCCCTCAGCAGTGAATGCAAACCACACTGTCATGGTACCATCAGTGCCTGCCTCAGTGTCTCACTTCACTTTTACCAATACAGCAGTGGTATGGCCACAGTGTGCTCCCTTCTGAACTTTGGTCATCAAGTACTCTGTCATCTAAAGTTCAGCTTTCCTTGTTCACAGCCTTGAAATTCTGCTTTTTGCTTCATCCCTCCCAGAGAGAAGGGAGAGCCAGCAGTGATCCCACTTGTTACCTTTGAAACCACAGTGCTACAACAGAGGCATCCCCCAAGCACTCCAGCATTCCTAGGCTAGGGCCATGCACAGCCAGGTTCCAGGGATTAATTATCTTCGTTAAATGAAGTGTTACAAAGGAGCAAAATATATTATCTGGCATGGCAAAAAAAGAAAGTGGATCTTTCCAAAGTTAAATGATGTAAACTTGGTACTATATACATTAAAAACCCAGATGGGTCTATGAGGAACTGCAGGACAGAGAGCTTTGACAATGTCTATAAATGTTTCCATCTAGAAATGGGAATCTGTGACTGAATTTAGTTGGATGAGCATAAAACCTCCACAGCCGCAGCACTTGCAGTGACACTTAAAGGCAAAACATCATATCTGAATGAGAAAACTGCCTAAAATAGTTACCTATATAAACTAGAACATGGCACTCTGGGGGAAAAAATGAAAACCCAAACCAACTCAACACAATGCCAATATAAATACAGTTTACTCCATGTTTTAGATGAATAAATGCAAAAATATATAAACTGGTTCTCTGATATGAAGCAGCATGTAGAAAAAATAATTTAAAGTAATGCTACAGGTGTCTAGCCTTTAAAATTGCATAACAATGGACAAACACACTTGATAACATGGAAAAAGCCAAATTTATCCTTCAGAGAGTTTAAGGAAGCTACATCAAGGTTGGTGTGAGAAAAAGATTGGGCCTCCTGTATGGTGTGATCGATTTATATGATTACTAGGGGTGTTTTTCCTGGATTATCTTTGAGGCTGGAAAGTTTTGCCTGAAACCCATGGCATGAAAACACTGTATGCAGCTCATAGCTGCCCACTGGTATGTAGCTGAGGTATCTTTGCTTGTTTCTTTAAATGCACTCTTAGAAATACGTGCTGTCAAGATTATTCTGTTTACTGCCTTTCAACAGGACTGTGCAAGTCCTCAAAAAAATATGTATAAGAATAAGGAGGTCCTCTCCAGTTATGTGGTGTGGAGAAAAAAATAATTATCCTCTTCTTCTCTTGGCACCCTTGTATTCTGTTCTCTGGATGCTCCCAGAGAAATATTGCCTTTAGTACTGATCTCATTTAATATGCTCAGGCCACCAGCAGGTCTTCGTTCTTTACATGCCAAGTCAAATAAATTCAGCTACTATGCCCAAAAGATAAAACTACTCGTGCATTTGTCATCAAATAGCACTTCAGGATCCATTAATATGGAATATGATTCTCTTCTCCATTAATGCTGAAAGGCTTATTAGAAATTGAACTCATACAGTAGCAGACACCGGACTTATGCTGACATAGAACATCTCATCCAAAAATGAAACTTAGTTAATCAAGAAATAAAATAGCATTCACTCCCTTTTTTATAGAAGATTATTTTTAATTGCTGATCACTTTTGGATTTCATTTTTCATCTGGTATTATTTGTATTTTGAATTTTGTTACATTTTTATAAAGTTAAGTGGCCTTTTTCCTGCTTTAGTTCTACTAATTGTGACCTGGAATGTGAACTATTTAAACAAAACTTTGTTTTTTGAAAAGTTTCTCCGGGAGAAAATTTTTGATAGAGATGTTAGCAGAGAAAGTATTATTGAAAAAATGTAAGAAAAGATGACATTACATCAAATATGAGTATTGTGACAAAGAGAAAACTCAAATAATTTCAGGATTTATTTCCGATACTAAAACCTGAACAAAAAATACTAAGCACTAGCTTCAGAATAGATTTTAACATTTATGTTATTTTTGGAATGTCATCAAGAAGTTTCTGTACATACAAAAACAGGAAGAAAACCTCAGAATTTTACAGACGGTCATTAAAATGCTGAGACAAAAAGTCCCAATGTTAGTGTATGTGACATACTATAAAGACAGTGAAGCAGAACAGTTGATAGCATTCATGAAAATGAGAGGACTTTTAACAAAAGTTATAGAAGTCTCACACAGAACAGAGAGTGATCTTGAATAATGGCAATGATGACACATTCCCAGCAAAGCCAGGATGGTAATTGGATAGAGCTGTGGCTCTATAAGGTAATACCATCTATGAGTTTTGTTGAATGCCCTGAAGTTGAATATATGGTGTTGCTGATACTAGTTGAATTCAGCTTATTGCAGGATTATCCCAGGTCTGACTGGTATATATAGGAAAATAAGTATTTATCATGTGAAATAAAATTAATGAGGTGATTGACTTGAACAACTGAGTTATGCTGTAATGGTCCATGTAGAAATATAGTGACTCTGGGACTCCAGTTGACTGGACACTGAGATGCTACAGTTCCTTCTCTAGGAAGGAACCTGGCTGGTTTAGAAGGGCCAATGTACTTTGTATGCTGTAACATCTGTGAATAGTCTTTTAGTAGCTTTGTGGAGTTCTGACATCTTAGTGAAACCAGTGAGAAGCCCCTTCTATAGTATGTTCCACACACATGAGCAATATTTTTATCAAAGTTTGGGAGTTAGAGTCCCTATGTGTAACGCTGCACAGTTTCATTTCTCTTGTTCTTTCTTGAATTATTATTTTTACAATACACTATTTCATGGGAGGCAGGTATATTGTAAATATTCCATATATATGTCCACACTCTTGCTTTTTTACAAAGTCTTTATACTCTTCACATTATTCACTCCCTTATGTCTTGCAAAAAAGATTATTTACATGATCAGAATATTAGTATCAAAACATACATTTTTACAGGAAGAAAAATGTGTTGTCATTTATATCAAAGATGTATCTGTAAACTCTGAGATCCTGAACACACAGATAGATGTACTTACAGGAATTCTTTAAACAGTAATAAAGACAATTGCCATAGCAGGGATCCTCTATAGACAAATTTGCTGTGAATATGAGGTAGATGCAGTTTTTTGTGAGTAAGCAGTGAAATCAGACACAATAGAAGCTGTAATGGTGTTGAGACTCATCAGCAAAACAGAAGTCTGTTGAGGAAGGAAATCCTTGAGACAGGCTGTCTGTCTAGTCCCTGCACTGTGAAGGCATCAACAAACTCAGAGGTTTTCTTTTCACAGCAATTCTACATAAAAAGGGATATGAGTTAATAGGTACTGCTGTTAAGAAAATTATAGTATAGGCACAACCATAAACTGTGTCAGAACATAGGATAAAAGGCAGTAAGAGTCTAGTGTGATTGGATCAAGAGCTGGCAATACCTGAAGGAAGTCTAGAGATGGGCAAATAAAGGCAATTTACTAGGGACAGATAAATAGAGATAAACATCTGTGGACGATAGCAGAAAACATCCAAAAAAAAAAAAAAAGAGTACAAAATGAGGTAGTGCTTGCAATAGGCATTAAGACGGACAAGAAAACATTCTATAAGTGTCCTAAGAGAGAAAAGAAGAACCCAGGGAAGAGTCAGTTAGCTACTGAGTGGGGAAGATCAATACATCAATATATTGAGGTGACACAAGTGTTTTTTTTAACAGCTGTCTTCACAAAACAAAGCCAGCTGTGGTCAGACAGCTGAAACAATTAGGACAGAAAAAATGTAAACTTAAGATGGATGAAAAAAGTGAATGAAAAAGTACTTACATTTAATAGACATTTGAAATTGTTGAGTATTTGAACTGTGAGATGTTAAATGGCAGACATCACAAACAATCAGTAAGGTTTCACACACTAAGTCTTAGTTCTTTTCTTTCAAATACAGTAGAAGAAAAATAAAAGTATTATCTAACAGTTAGTTTAACTTCAGCACCTGGAAAAATACAGATTCACATAAAAAACGACATATTTTCTGTAGAATATGGCAAGACATGTAGCAGCCAAGCATGACTTTATGAAGAAAAATAATTTCCAGTCATAAATGTTTTTTCCTGGTCACTCCATCTCAGAGAGGGTTTAGTAGAACAAAGATGATCAAAAGTTCAAACAACTTATATAAAAGAAGGTGATTAATAGAGCAGAACAATTAGATTGTAAAAGAGATGATTTAGGCAGTTTGGATAAAAGTCTATAAATTCCTGAAGAAAGTGAAGAGAAATTGATTATTCACTGTTTCTCATGATCCAACAACAGCAGGGCAGCCAAGAAAATAATGTGTAATAGGTTTAAAACAATAAAAGTAAAGTCTCTTTTCAGAGAGTACATCACTGAACTGTGGAACATATTGACATAATGCACTATGGAAACCGAATGGGATCAGTTAAATTCATGGAGGGTTTATCTATCAGTGACTACTAAGCACAATGAATAGTAAGGAAAGTTGTAGAGAGTCTAGAGGGAAAAAACAAACATGATCTTGAAAAACTGGCCTAAGAAGAAATATTGAAGAAATCAGCATTCATCCTACTATCCTCCTTGTTACGTTCTACAGAAGAAATGCCTGGTGGGAGATACGATTATCTCAGATAACACTCTTTAGTATGGTATTTTTCAAATAGTTTCTGTGTCTTTCTTCTTGGTCACTGATAATGCAATACTGGACTCAATACAGAGTCATGATGGACTTTGTTATGATTTTTTATTAGTTTTTACTATATACTTTCTGTTTCCTATCCAGTTCTTCATCCATGAAAAATTCTTTGTCTTTTATTCTAAAGACATTTTTCTGATTATTTAAATGCATTATCTTGTTGATTCCTCTTTATCCAATACTTTAGTCACTTGTTATTGATTTGCTTCTCATTTAAAAATATTAGTATTATCTTTTTGTACCATTCATATAGTCTATTAGCTTCTTTCAACATGTGAGTAAGAAGAAGTCGTAACTGTTCAGGATACTTAGCTCTTCATCTCTGCTACAAAAGTGCAACAGGAGTAGACAGCAATATAAGCAATCACAGATTCAGGACACATAACCTGCAAGGAGATGCTGAATAAAGTAGAACTGTTCAGCCTACTGGAGATACAATAGAGTTGTAGTAAAAAAATGAGGGATTCTGGTAACACTCTTTACATATATGAAAAGTTGCTGTAAAGAAACAAGCTGTTCTCCATATCTCTGAAGAATATGAATAAAATGTAGATTGGGTGTTAGGGGAAGGGTTTTCATGGTAATATAGCAAAAGAGTGAAATATGTTGCTTGCAGAGTTTCAAACTTTTCTGCCATTAGTGATGTGTTTGGGAGCAGGTTGGACTCATTGCTGCTGGAGGGGGCACAGAGTCATCCTGAGGATCTCTCTGGGATTCTGTATGCAAAAGTCATTAATGCTTCTCCGTAGCCTTCCTTCATTAAGCCTTGAGGGGAATACTGTGAATTCTTTTACTCTTCCTTTAGGAAAAAGAAAAATAAATCATCTTACTCTTTTGCTAGCCTTCTGGCTATTCTCTTTTCTAGAGGAAAGAGGAAACACTGCCAAGTGATCACATGGGTCATGACCCTCTTTCTATAAAAGTTAATAGGATTTTTGTTTCTTCAGAGGGAGTTGGACCAGAAGCTGAGGTAGCAAGTTTTGAACTTACAGGTACAATGAGCAGTGAACACTGCATGAAAGAAAATCTGGAATGAATATGAAGGTTGAGGACAGACTAAAATCAAATGCATTCCCCTTGATCTTTTTGTTTCTGGTCCTACAACATGTTCTACTGTTTCTTTTGTTGCGCTGCCTCAGCTTTCTTGAAAAATAAGGAAGATCAGAGTTCAGTGGTACATTTGGCAGCAGGATAGACACTTTCCAACCAGACCAACCTGGGAACCTGAGTAACACCCCCTGGATGAAGAGAGTAGTAGATGATGTTGGCCAGCATGATGTACTTTGCATCATGTACTTGGAAGTACAACAATGTACTTGGAAGTTTAAAGCTTTATCTATTGATTTTGGAAATAGTTTAAAAGAAGAACTCATTAATCATAAACATTCCTTTTTTTCTGACTAATTCATAAAATGCTTTTAATAATGTGTCATGAATTAATCAGTGTCCAACCATATTTATTATTAATAAACAAGAGGTTTATTCTTGTTACAGCAGACTCACTATCATGCTACTTGATACAAATTTCCAATATAGTATTGTCAAAAGCAGCAAGCAGTCCTGAAGATCTATTCCCAAGTCATGGCTGTGAAGACAAATTTCAGTTAAAATGTTATTGTTTTAACAAGTACCATTCTTCTAATGACTAACATAGGCAGTGACTGCAGCTGTTTTTTTGGTAAGATTTTGAATGACTGACAAAATCACCTTGAAGAATATAGTTTTCAGTCTCATTTCCAGATTAAAATTCAAAATGCATTGCCTGACAAGTCCAGAAAAACTAAAATAATTTTTAGAGTTCTTAAATTTTGTTTTTGAACATGCAGAAGTTAGAGGTTTGAAACATTGCAAGATACTATAATGAAGACTGTTGCAAACTTTTCAGGTGAGACCTGGTTCTGTTGTTGCTGCAAGAAATACTCAGACAGTTACGAATTGAGATTTGTGAAGTTGCAGACATGAACAGAAGTGGGAGCTGTATCAAAGAACAAATGCAGTGAGTTCAAACTGTATCCAAAGATCTGTGTTGCAGTGTAAACATTTCCAGGCTGCTTCTAGTATGTTTGCATATATGTGTAAGTGCTGTGACCTTAATTCTGCAATGTTTTGCATAGAATACCAAAAAACTCCAAGGTTTTTCTTCAAGACTGATTCATGTGAAGATTGTGAAGGTTGTGAAGATTGTACAAGTTAGGATAAATATTTAATATAATTCTCTGCAATATGAAATCTGTGCTCACTGCTTGCATATGATGCTCACCTTGAGGAAAGGAACTGGGCAGAAATGAACAAAGAAGTTTCTAAATACGTGGATTTGTGCTACAGACCTCAGTATAGTGATGAGGCACTTAGTGATGTGTAACTGCTTGCTTCTTACTAATGCAAGATCAATACCTCTCTCTTCCATGTCTCTCTTGCTCCTCAACTTTTATCTTGTATTTGCACACAGTGTTTTGATTTCTGCACTCTACAGATAAAAACAAATGCTTTCATGGCTATAATGAATCACAATCACATGAGCAGCCTTATGGGAACAGATTATTCAAATAAAACAGCATTACTATGAAACCATGAGGATGGTGATAACATGAAATACTAAATATCTGCAAGATATTTACTAGATATTGACCAGAAGTTTTTGGTAAATTATTTGCTCAAGCCATAAGATGTGGTGTTTTTCACCAACAGTCATAGTTTCCATTATATTTGTATATCAAACAATGGCACTTATCAAGGAGCAGTCTAAATATTATTTTCTTTGAAGAGTATGCAGAATATCATGTAAGACATGCCTACTGGCTCTCCTACTGGCTCAGTAAGCTCAAACTCTAGGCCTTTGACAGTACTTGTAACACTCTCCCTTAACGTCACTAGATACCTGAAGAGATGGACACAAATAAATGTTTCTGAATCCTTTGAATCAGCTTCACACTAGATACACTGATATTAGAGACCTGTCTACCAAAATAATACTTGCAACAACAGCAAAGGCAGTTAATCATCTCTGAAATATTGTCTTGAAACACAGACTGCTAAAAAAATTAAGTCTGAAAAGCAGTTACTAGCAACAGTTTCTGAGACTCTCTGCTCATTGCTTTTTATAATATTTTATATCATTTGGTGAAATCCAGAAAGTGAGGAAGAAAGTGGTAATTCTCAGAAGTGAACAGAGATCAGCAACCGATCCAAGACAGTCATAAAGAAATAACAAAGAGATGAAATAAAATGTTGCCCTACGTATTGGTCTCACTCTTCCAAGATCTGCGGGTTTTTCAACCTGTTAAATAAATGTGAGGTAATGCTGTCAGGACCTCTGCTGCCTCTATCCTTCCTGTGCATGGAAGGAGCAAAGCCTTCCAAAATGCTTCATGGTGTCCCCAGTACACCTGAGGCAGGGCAACAATTGTGCTGTTAACCAGCTCTGGAGTACTTGTTTGACACCAATTCCTTGTTCTTTGTCGAATAACCTGCTGAAGGCAAAGAGAAGCTGAAGCAGATGTTTCTGCAGAGTGTACCTGTTTTCATGGCTTCGCTGCTGATAAACATACTAAGAGAATAAATATACACTAGAAGCATGTCTGCAGTGAAGCCAGCAAGCTTTCTTGTGGTAATGTTAGTTGGAGCCAGAGGGCAAAGTGGAGCTGCAAAGCCGCTTGTGGTGGTGTGAGTCCAAGAGTGGGGACAGTCTGAACCTGAGGCCATGAAGTGTGCAGTGACAACACGCTAGTTCTGCAGCTGATACCCACTGATGTGACACCAGTTGACTTCAGTGGAGCTACACCAGTTTATATCAGCTAAGGATTTAGCTAAGATGTGGTTTTCTGCATCACTTTCTCTTTCAGCGACTTATATCAATGGTGGCTTTGTTTCAGCTCTGTCTCTGAACTATTTCTTCTCACACTTGACAGCAGTACTATCACTTTGTTCTCACTTCTAGGTGGGACCTTCTATTGTTGCTCCAACTGCCTTAAGCTGGGAGCAGTAGCTGACCATAACCCACTGTGGAACATTGTAACTCATCAGCTCTGAAGGAGAGTTTAGATTGGCAAGCAGCCATCACCTAAGTTTGGGAATATGGTCAAGACTCTGAAGATAAGATTTTATAATTTCTTCAGGAAATACATTTTATTCTTCGCCTCTTCCAGCTGTTTAGTGGGAATAAAAAAAGATGTCAAGTCAGTAATAAAAGAAAAATGAAGTATTACTCAACACATGCTTATTTCTGGTAATATTGTGCCATTTATTTTAAATGGCCAGGGGACTCATTTATAGTTGGTTTAAATTAGTAGAACCACAGAACTGAGTTAATCTTCATTAAAATGAATAGGAATCTTTCTATGAATTTCACTGGAGGCTGGGACAGGCTATTGGGTGGTGTATGTGGTCCTTTTGAAAGATCAGGAAGAAAACAGTTCAAATTCCCTTCACCGTATGTTCTTAAATGATGTGCCTATTACTGTAGTGCAATGGGTCAATGCATCAAAGGAAAGTATTTTTGTGAAAGCATGAACAATTTGAATTTAAGGATTGCAGGGTATTAGATGAATTAAGTGGAAAATTACTGTAGTAATTGGAGTGATCTGAAATCAAACCTGGTAAGAAGACTCACATGCTATTTCTCATTTCTAATATAGACTCATTATTCAATGTTGGTAAAGCTGTTCTTCATCTCCATTACATTAACTGGGAAACACTGACAGTGCTAGGTAATAATTTACTTCAGAGATATAAAGTTTGCAGAAGGTTATGAAGATTTGTGAGGCAATATTTCATCCTATGACAAAGACATTGTACTTAGCTGTGCTGATTTATTCTATCAGTCCTTAGCCCGTAGGTTTCTGGACCAAGGTCAGAAAAGTCAATGGTCCACAAGGCTGTCTTTCTACCTCTGTGCTCCTTGCATCACTCACTCCTTTCCAGGCTTCTGGTGATGCTCAGAATTACTCTAAAAGTTGTCTTGTACCTCTTCTTTATACTTGTTCACAGGCTATTGCTTCTTGGAACTGAAACTAAGAGTCATATGTCAATGTCGTATGTCATTAGGAGTTAAAATCTCATATAGAAGACCCTTATCTCAAGAGATATACAGTTGAGAAGGCTCAACAAAAATAAATGTTTCTAGGATATGATTCATCCCTTCCTAAAATAGTTGTCCAAGATAGACATTCAAAGTGCCTGTTTGTCTCCACTGACTAAGGAGGTGGAGCTGAGTAGTTCACATTTAAATATTGCAGAGGTCTACATTAAGATGAACCTAAACCTTTCTGGTCCTATCTCTTTTCAAGACAGCCTCACTGAATCTATAAGCTAGATGAATGTAAAATTCCTTCTTTAAAGTAAAAGCTAACTGTTCATGCAAGGGGAAGTTTCATTGTCACTGAGTGAACTGAAAATTGCATTTGCCCTCAGAACTATGTGTTTATACCTCAATAGTTTTTGCTTGTGCTATGTACATAGCAACCAATGTCTCATCTGGGGTTACTTAGGACAGCATTGTGCTTATTGTGCACCTTCCATGTGTGTTTTTAATAGCTGAGACCCTTCTGATGATCCTCAGAGAAAGGTGCAGCAGAATACCAGAAATGCAACTGGTTTCTTCTCCGTTCTTGGTTTTATTGCTATATTTAGGTTAGAAAATTTGTCTCATTGTCCATAGAATATTAAAAAACTCATCCTATGAGTTAATAAAACCAAAGAACTTGAAATGAGATAATACTGACATGTGTTTTTGGAACTGTATCAGAATCTGTCACAGCTAAATTCAGACTAATAATTTGTTCTTGGTTTTTTTATTGCACTAGTTATTGTAGAAAAACACATTCTTATATCCTTCAGGCGTGTCTTCCTGCACTGAATGTTGGCAGACTTTCTGATATATTCTCGTACATGTGCATGTACACATGCTCACACTCATACCACGTGTGTAAGAAACTGCTGGCACCAGCATCAGTCTTGCCTGTGCTGCAGTTGCTGAACCAGCAGCTCAGCACTCTGCCTTATTGCTGTTCTCAATTACAACACTTTGTAACAGCTAAAATCTTTTTGTCTCATAGCCTCCTGCTGCAGGAAGCTGTGATTTCTTGATTGTCAGGGCGCTTGTAACATGTTATTACTTAGATTCCCGAGCAATATGTTGCATCTGCAAAGAAAAATTCACACCTAAAAATAATTTTTTAAGGAATAATCAATAAGAAATAACAAGGTTTGGAAATTGTAATTCTGAGAATTTAATAGTTTGATCTAATCTGACCTTTGGGATAGCAAAAGTTAAGAAAAAATGAGCAGGGCTGTGTCAGAGAATGCAAGTACATGTCCAGACACACCACTAAAGAAAACTTGTATCAAAGTATTATATTACTTTCTATGAATCTTTGTCTCTCACATTCTCCTCTATTAAACCAGTCATTTTATGTTGCTATAAAGGAGTGAGGTTCACTATATCCAAATTAGTTAATCTATATATATTTCATTTTCTGTGGGTTTTTTTATTATTTTTCTTTGTTCTACACCAAGAAAATATGCTGGAACAGCAGACAAGAATTTCCAGCTGCTCATCAAAATTCCTTTTGATTTCTGACTCTTTATTTTGGTAGAGACAGAAGAGAAATAAACTTTCAATGAAAAAGCTGCATTTAATTGCAGCCAGGCTACAACATGAGATATTTTTCGTGAACATCTTCTTTATGATAATTTTTAAAACTTCATTGAAGTCACATGCAACACACAGCCTGCAGTAGATCTGAAATCTCTTGTTTGGGATTTAGGATACTTTCATTTCTAATTCCAGCTCTGTCACTAACCTCGACAAAACCATTTGACTGCTCTGTACCTTTATTTATCTGCCCATTCACTGCCTTTTCTGCTTGGATTGTAAACTCTTCAGGATAAAGATGGTATTTACTGCCTATATTAGTAAGTTGCCAGACACAGTGTGTGTATGTTTCTCTCGGATAAGCAATGTGCCCTCTGTTGTGAATGTACCTCTGTTTAATTTTGCCCTACTTTGACACAGGCTTTAACTACATAAATTAAAAGAGATTTCAGTGGTTTCTGTGAGCATTGCTTATGCTGCTGGTGACTGCTGGTGTGGATTAACACCAGTATTCTTTGCCAGGGCTCCCTCCACACAGATTCCTCATCAAAGACCATCCTCTTTCCAAGCTGTTTCGCAGGACTTTTGGGTATTGTAAATCCAGGTGCAGTGATGCTATGAAAATATACTTGAATATTCACATGGGTAAGCAAAGGCTCAATTCAGATTTTATGAGAGTTATCAAAAATCTTTTCATTGAGTTTAGCGGGTTTTAGGAAAGGGGCATGGAATGAAAAATCAGAAATGTGATAGGTTTATTACACAAGTTAATCATCTAAAGCCTGTGAAAATTGTGGGAGTGTGTCTAATAATGTGGCTTGATTTTACTTCTTTGCCACAGCTTTTCACTTCCAGTATTAATTTCAAGAAAATTGTTAGTTACACATTGCAATCATCCACATTGATTTGAAACTTAATGGCCTATTTCTCCATAGTAAAAACTCCATGGCGATTGTTTTAAGTGTTCAGTTACTGAGCATATCACAGAGAAACAGAACAAGAAATGAAAATCCTCAGGAATAAATAGTTAGATGACCAATTACTCTTTGTTGATGGCAAATGGGAGAGAATTAAAACATTGTGCGAAAGTCCTCTTGGTCCATCAGAGAGAAAGAAGTTTTCTTTATTTTCATGTGCCTTTCCTATGAGTATTTTCCAAAGGTGACAAAATAAAAATAAAATAAAAAAAAAGGACCTAGCCTGTGAGAGGGGCAGAATTTTAAATCACAGATCTGAATATTGTTTACAGATGCCTAAGAATATCTAGTTCTTTATTTGATCTTTCAATCTGGAAACAAAACATGAAAACTGATTTACCTAATTTTCGCCTCAATGAGATTTTGACTCCTAAATTATATCTTTGTTTTTATAAATTCTATCCTATATTCTTCTTGCAAGAAAACAAAAATCAGTCAGGTGGTTTGTGTAACTGCATTACTATTGTTGTGGGGTTTTTTTTTGTTTGGTTTGGTTTGGTCTTTTTTGCATAGCTAACATAGACTAGAGGGATACAGGAAGGAAAAGGAAAATTTCCATTCTCAGTTTACAGGCAGGAGACAATAAGACTTCTATAGCATATTTCAACTTTCTGTACTCCTGAACTCCAGCTCATTTCATGGGCCACTCAGACAGTTGGTTTGGTTTACAGCTCTCCTTCCTGTTAGTAAAGTCTATTTCCAGGGTCTTAGTCCCCAGAACTTTTATGGAGAATTGGAAATTTTAAGTGGTTTATATGTGGTTACATTTGAAATCCACTTAATAACTGATAAGAGGGAAATTAGGGAAAATTAAACAGGTTAAAATGAAAAGTCTATGGGAGGAAAAGTACTAGGACTATGAAAAACAAGAATCAAAAGAATCCAGAATTCACTGACCCTAATATTATCTGCTTTGTCTATTCTTTCTAGCAGTCCATGACACATTTGTAGTGGGAAGTTTTAGAGAATACCTCCCAATTTGAAAGCAAAGCTATTGTAACTGGAATGACAAAACGGAAAGTGGGGCCTCAATTCCTCAGGGAACTGACCTTTCCCATTCTAAAATATGAGTATATAGCTGTCTCACTAAAATGTTCAGTAATGATGTACCCAATTTAAACATTTCCTCCCAGTTTAAGAAATTCTTTTTCCATTACTGCACAAATCTGAGACTACACTAATGTTCTCTGAGTTTGACTTGAGAGGGTATTTTGTTCCTCTTATTCTCTATGCAAAAAACACAACAGGGCTTTGACAGAGGATGCACCTTTGAATGTGTTTGTGTAGCCCAAAGAAATACTAATCTTGAGTGAAACCCCTAGCTAGTCAGTAGCGTTAAAATATTCTCTAGCCATAACAGCATAAGACATTTTGAAAATTAAGTTTTTGGATTAAATTTCTTCTTAAAAGATGTTATCTGGTAGTACATATGAGGTATTTAATAATACCTACCCAAGCTATAATTTTGCCCTCCAAAATTATTAGTTTTAAGTAGGATGAAAGACAAGGCAAGAGGTTGGAAAAACCATTCCCTTAATTTCTTCTGATCTATCTGGATTAGACCAATGTCTTTGAAGATGCTTCACAGACAAAATAAAACAACCTAAAAGCCCAGAAAGAGTGTTTGACATCCACCCACTTTGGAGCAGCAGGAAGGAGGGTTCCCACTCAGAGCTTGTCATAGCCACTTCAGATGTCTCAGGTTCAGATTCCTGCCTGCCCCTTCCCTGCTGGAGCTGAGGGTTTGAACCACAGAAGTATTGTAGGGTAATGCTCTTTTTTCCTGTGTCTGATTAAGAGTTCTAGGGTGAAAACAAATAACTCTTCTCTGTGAAAGCTGTGTAGAAATTATAACATTGCTTTGCAGAGCTCTTTGGAGAATCAGGACCAGGTACTTCAGGCACGTTCCACAACAGTTCCACAATTGGCAATTCTGTTAAAAGGCATATTGAATCCAAAGAACATGTGTTCCCCATTCCAGCATACTCTGCTTATGCAATAAAGAGCACAATTTAGTCCAGCTCTTATTAATTTTCATATTAGTAGATTAGTTCACAGTGAAGGACCTACCTAAGAATTACACTAAATCTATGGCAATCCCAAATAACAGATGGAATGTCTAATCAGTCACACAGTGCATGGGAAACCCATTCAAATCAGACACTTAGCTGGAAAAGTGATACAATCTTTAATTAAAAACTGCAACAGAGCATAAATACTCTTCCAGATGAAAGAGAAAATGAACATGTCTTAAATGATATTTTAATAATCTTCAGGGAGCAACAAATAGTTCTTTATCATATACATATATTATGCATCACTCTATAACAAATGTAGAATTCTCTTTAGGGTGGACCTCTGAGCTAAGAGGTTATGTAACTGCTGACTACATTGGCTGCTCTTAATAGATCCAATTTCTTGAAATAATTTCAGTTTTGGAGACTTCAGTGAAGCTGAGAATCTTTCAAATGCTTTATAGGCACAATGAGGCACATATTTTCCTATAATTTTCCTCATTTTGTCCTGTTTAGATATAAAATTATTACTGTTGATAAACTGGATTATTACCAATGCTGAACATAAAATAGAATCCATGATTCCATTGCCTTCAATAGCTGTGGAGATTAATTTATCAGCATGGTGGGTTGTGGGTGGTTTTTTTTAATTAAATGAAAGGTAGAGCTGTTATGTACAAAACTTATGGTCAAACAGCAAATTTAAACCATAAGCAAAGTTTGAAATGTACTTACAACTGAGCTATTTTGAAAACAATCTTATGGCATAGATGATACAGAAGAGGAAAATTTTGGTTTCATAAATAAACTCCTATATGCATAATTATATAGAGAGATTGTTAGTATTTCCACCAGTCTCCTACATTAGGTTATATTATGGTTCAAAAGAGACAGAGCTTGTTACTGATCTGTTAAATAAAATTTTTCAGAATATACAATTCTGTGCTCTCTTACTCTTTTAGCTTGCTCCAATTTAGAAAACAAATGTTGAAACAGAAATGTTTTTGTGGAACGAAACATCTTTTCTGATTAGCCATAGTTTTTAAACTATTGGTAAATTTTCTCATTGTTTTAGGGGGTTCTGTGAAAATTGGGATCATCGTATCTTCCTCCATCAATAAATTACAGATTTGTTTCTCATTACTTGTATGTGACTGTATTATAGAAAATCTACAGTTCAAAAATTATCAAGTTTCTGCTTGACTACTGTAAGCCACTTGGTAATTTGTATATGTAACTACTGAGGAACCCTCTAATTTCAGTATTTTACCTCTTCCCCTTAAAGTGGACTTTCAAAAGTGTAACTGGGAAACTTAACAGAACAGAGAAAAAAAAATAATGAGGATTTTCCCAGTCTATTTCTACAATATTTTTTTGAATTTTGTATCATAGCAAACATGTTATTCTCTGTAGCTATTACTAATGAAGTCTCATTTCCAGAAATGGAGCCTTCTCTGCTGAATGGTGATTCTGCTTTCATCCTCAGCTTTTCTTCAAAGCTTTTATATCTAAATTATGCACCCTGTCTGACTTCCCTGGGAGTAGGGCAGAAGTGGGACTTGTGTCAGCAGATCACAACCTTGTACCCTATTCTCTTCCTTTTGCCAGTCTTGTGATCACAAAAGTTTAATTTTATGTGATTTCATGTCAGCTGCCCTGTCTGATATACTGAGAGTCAGTTTGTCATTCACATGTATGGAACAACATTAGAACCATTTAATCTGTTATTGTCTTCAGAGAAGCACCACTGCATCACTCTTCTTTCCGTAGAAGACCTAGTTCTGGTTTTGTAGCTGCCTCCTATTAATGACAGTACTGTAATATGGTCCACAGCAGTTAGCAAGACCCAAAGTGCATCATAGAACAATCTGGCTTTGGAAGATTTTTTTTTCCTTTAACTGTCTGTTATATTATCTATGGTACTAACAGAGACAAAAATTAGTTTATAATAAACCAGGTCTTCCAAAATATCTACTACACAAACCCTTCTTGTTAAGGAGTTTATGTTTTCACTGCTCATTCAAATGTGTGCCATTTCAACACTTAAGATTTTGCATCGCTTGACTATCAGAATAGAAATTATCAATTAATTGTTTTGAATCTAGAGTGCATGCGTTTCTTTGATCCCTTATACCGTGAATGCAGAAAGGCAGTAATCATCTGGATGTTCCTACAACTGTATAACTTAATGAAAAACTCTATGGTAATCTGTGATGTATAAGGTAACACCAAACTTTTCATCCTGGAATGAGAGGGGAGTCTTTTGTTGCAAATATTAACTTTTTTTCCCCCTTCTTTCATACTTGACAACTCTATTTCATATATTTTCTTATTAGGGAGTACACCAATGCTGCACATAAATAATTCATATGTAATTTTAATAATTCAATATAGAAAATCCAATAAAAACTTTTAGAATTAATGCAGCTATTTTTCAATGCAACACACATTTGTGTATTGTAGAATATTGGGAAAACTTAATATTCTGGTGTTTACTTGAGGAAGATTTTTTGGTATTTTATTATCTGTTAGAGCTGATAAAATAAGAAAGAAAAATTAAAGATGGTATATTTGTTGTAGCAAACTAATCCTAATGTTATGTTCCACCACAGGAGTTTCAGAAGCACTTCATTATTTATAATTAGCAAATGGAAGATGCACTTAAATCAGAAGAGCATAAAAAAAAGGTGTTAGTGAGATGTGGTTATGGAGAGAATGCTGACACTGGGTTTTCAGATGGAAGTTTGGTCAGACTCAGATGAAGAAATGAGAATGAAAACAACCCCCAGGTGGGTCACCCGGGTACTTTGCACCTTTGGGGTAGGATTTTATACTGCAACTACTGTGATATGAATGCCAGAAAGGGTCTATATTTAGTTTATATTAGCCTGGGAGCTTGGCCAATGGTAAGCAGCCAGGAAAGCTGACGTGGTCCCCTTTGACTTATTTCACCATAAATAATAGAATATATGAACCCAGTACATGCTCATCAACAGCCCCAGGGCCAGGAAGGAATTCTGAAAACTCCAGACTGATGGTGACTGAACAGTTTTTCTACCTTTGCCATTAAAAAATGAACCTTGAGGGCTATGCTGCATAACTTGGGGTGCCAGTGGGTGTCAGCAGAGCAGGGTGATGGTCTACAGCAAGTGCTCAGGAAAGCAATATCAAGGTGCAGGCTGGTGGGCTAGGGTCAGGTTTTCCACAGTATGTCTGGGGACACAGACAGCTAGAACAACTTCTTGGGAAAGTGCAAGGGACCCTGATTCTACCTAGACCAGATTTTCCCCTCGTTTGCTCCCAAGAATCGAAAAGTGGATTAGTGTTGCCTGAATGTGATGTAGCAGAGTCTCTGAACACCCGTGCTTCAGACACAGGAATCAGACCTCAGGGTATATATGTGATTAGGAGAGTAAGGTGTGTGATTATGAGTAGGGTAGTCTGAAGATCAGTTGAACTTCAGTGTTGATGTCAGCCTTTTCCAGCGTGCCCAAGGTAAAATCTTTCAGTCTATTTATAATATTTTATAAGCAGTTGGAGAGCATAAGGAATATGGTCATTTACAATAATAATAATAAAGCCACACTTCATCCATTACAAAAATTTGGATTAATGAAACCTGAAAGTTAATAGGTTGAGAATATTCCAAATCTGTAATGACTACAGCAATGGAATGAGACTTAATTGTCCACTTTAATTGTATTACTTCTCAGGCAGTAAGCCTGCAGATACCAGGAATGACAAATGGAACTATGAAAATCAGAAACATTTTACTTTGAATTTTTTCCCACATATTGCTTGAGTCAAATTCAAGATCTAGCACTTCATACACCTATATAAAACACAGCTTTATTTGTTACATTTTAAGTCTGCAGCAGAATTTATTTAGCTGTGATCTTTCATCACTTCATAGTTATTATGTGTTTGTGCTGTCCTCAGACAGGGCATGATGCTGCAATATACCACTTTGGTAATCAGGAGAACGGCATTTTTCCCTTTCAGTTGGCACTGATAGTAAACCATTACATAGTGTATGGTTGTAATAGAAGTATCACATTTTAGATCTGTCACAAACTGTAAATCGTGGCTTTTTTACGAAGAAGACAAAACCCTTTCATGGGTTGCAAAACTCCATTCAGGCTCAACTTCTGGATTTGTGATTCAGCTTAGGTCCATCTGCTAGGCTCCTCTCTTTTTGTCATAATTTGTTTCAACAAGTACTATGGGATCTTTTCTTGCTTCTTGGACTTCTTTCTCAATAAATTTTCAATTGCCTTCACCTGAGTTATTTCCTACCTACTGTCTGAATTCTACTTGTCTTTCAATCTTGACAGTGATCAGAACTTTGCATTTTAACAGAGATGATAAGCAAAATCCTGGGAGATTTTAGAGGTGACCTAAGGCAAGAAGCAGGATCTTCAGAAGTCTGAAGTTTGCAGAATATATGATTTTGGTTATCTTATTGCCTGGGGGATGTGGTTAATAGGCTATGTATAAAAAAATTAGACATATCAGTGGAAAAGCTTATCAGTTAGTCTCTCTCAGATAAGAACAACAGCCAAAAGAAATTAAAGAAAAGCTTGCTGATTCTGGAGTAATAGGAAGAGAGTGAATGTGAAACAGAAGAATACTTTGTATGTAAGACCAGGCTTAATGAATCAAGGCACTTAATAAAAGCAGGTTGTTCGGAGGAGATTAGACATATCAAAAGGATATCGAAAAGTAGAAAAATCAGCTTATAATCAGAACTCTGGAGTAAATTGTGTAGACACCAACTGTACTTGGCTGTGAGAGCTTCACTTTCAGTATTAGACTAAAAATTAAAAATGCTGAAATTCTCATTGAAAATTATTGTAATTACATGGACAGAAAATATCTAATGACTAGAGAAATTTGATGTGCCAGTACTGAAGCAGTTAAAAGAAGGAATTTAGCATGTTTGGTACATATAGTCAGATATGAAGGACACTGAAAATTCAACTATTTAAACATATGTGGGAAAAAGAGGATGCTTCTTAGTACAAAATAAGGAAAGGGCACAGAGAGTGAATAGAATTGGAGATGTAGGATTTAGTTTAGAAGGCTGATAACAAGCAGCTGTGGAGATGAATCCACTCTTAAGCCAAGACTTTACAATATACACATTAATTGCTAAATACAAGTTTGTAAGTGTTGGAATTTCCTATCATTTCTTATTTAACCTGATGAAGACTTTTTCTTATCCATTCAAAAAATGTCGGAAAATAGATAAAAAATTAATAAAAAGCAGACACTGTAATATGCCCTTGTTTTACGTCTTTTATAATGACAAAGCACTCCAGTGTTGTGCCTTCAACTTTGACAAATATTTTCATTGTAATAAAAAATTACATGAAAATTTAACTAGATGTTATGGGAACTTCATCTTCAGTTTCATCCCACCATATCAAATATCTAAGCAAAGTCAATGAAAGCAAAACTGATTTCTCTACAGAAAGATTTTGAAAATCCTTGTGGATGGAAGAGGTTATGTACTTCTGTGATATATTAAAACACTTCTTTAAATGACCATTTTTAATCTTTTTGTCCTTCAATTTTCTTTCCAGGCACAAAGATATGTGAATCTGGACTAGAGTTATTTGATAGTCATGACCTCACCATGTGTTCAGAGTAAATCATGGGAACATTGCTTGGAATGTAAATGTTGTCCAGCTGGCCATGCATCTCACCCAGCCGTCCTTTATGGTTTAATTCTTTACTAAGCTTTGCTTTCATGTCCATTTCTTTCACTACATTTTGTGCAAACAGAAATCCTCCTGGTGCTGTTTCTTTCCTGGACAGGAAACCAAAATTCTCACTTATTAATATTGTTACTGCTGCTGTTATTAACAACAGTGTAATTGTTATTTAATTATACCAGTAGTTAATTCACACATAATCAAGATGTACAGGACACTGCAAATACTTGGGCACAATAACAATTTTTATGTCTGAAAAGCCTGTAAAATTCCCAGCTGCCTGGAACCTCAGTTTTGGAGGCATTCTTTAGATGAGGAAAAAAACCCAAACCGTTGCTATAACAATATTTTTCTCTTCTTCTAGACCTGCAAAGAATGATTGTCTGGCTGCTTGTGCCATATAAAAGAGTTCAGCAAAAGCTCTTTGTTTCCCAATACAGTGCATGTGGAGACTTATTTATCCTTTTCTTAGGGTATGTACAATTTTACAGTGGGATTGTGAGCTCCATCCCTCCCCCACATCACTGTCATGATGCCAATTGCTGTTACCTACAAGAAAAGAGGAAAACAATATTCCCTCTACTGTCAAACCTGGGAGTGAGGGGTTTTCTTATGTTTCATGTAAACCACCCAGGGATCTCACTGAGCAGCTGGATGTGTATAATGTGTTGGTACTGTTGTACTTTCACCATACATGTTTTCAGTCAGTAAGGGATTTCTTCAGCTCACAATAAACCAGAACTGGTATCAGGATTAGGAGAAGGTATTACCTGAAGGAAGTAGGGAATAAAGTTTATGAAGCTCTATAGCTAATGCAATCACTGTGTAGATCTTTTCCTCATGTCCTCAGTGTCACAAGGAGCATAGAAGATGTTTGAGTGGGGATACGTACTTCAAGGATATCAAAAGCTTAGTTTGATTAAACTTGGTCTCTCTGAGTACATCCCTACTTATAAAAAATGCAGAGGGTGAACACAAGTGCTGGCTCCCTCATTATTCAGCTTGATAGCTTAATCCCCAGTCATTTTGTAATATTTTTTTTAACTTCATGAGACTATCTTTGTAGAAGAACTGGGTATTTTGACTATTTCCTGCTAAGTCTGATTAACAATTATGTTCTCCATTTCCAGTTCATCTCCATGACAAACATGCAGGGCAGCTGATACATTGCATGGAGATTTCAGCAACATCCTCCTGTGTGGCTGCATTGTCACATCACAAAGAAAATTGTGAATTCTCTTTCTCTCTCTCCGGGTGACTCTATTACATAAGCTAAAACAGATGTAGACCTTTGCATTGTTGATCTCCCATTCTTTAGATTGAGAAAATGTTAAGGCATAAGGGAATGTGAATTCTTTTTGATTGAAGCACTTTTTATAAAGAAATAATACAAGAGACAGTGGCATATTCTGAAAAGAATACTCTACAGCATTTTTTGAGAAGATTCAAGCAGAGAAGACTCCACGTAAACAGCATTAAGAAGCCCTAGTGATTCACTGGACATAGAATTTTTGGAATTACCATTTTACTTTTTCACCTCTCATGCACTAGCCTGAACTTCACAAAATGTAAAACAACATTGCCCCCCTCAGAAAGTCCTGACACTATTAAAACTCCCAAAGAAATAGGGAGTTGTTAAAGTAACTTTTGAAAACAGTCACTGCTAAGTGCTTGTGGCCGTGGACTGAGCAAATGACATATCATACCATGAAACAGAAACAGCAGAATATGTATATAATGTGTCATCTGCACATATGGCCTAATGTTGCTGGGTACAAAAGGGTAGGAATTTCTGCAAAATTCATATTAAGAATTGATAATGGAACTAATTAGTTTTTATCCAGCTTCCAGTGCATATAACTTTTGTAGTTAATCTTTGCTTTGCCTGTTAAATTCCTCTAATTATCCTCACTTCCCCCCTTTGTTGAAATTCTGTGGAATGAGTGCGGGAAATAGCCCTACATTTCTACCATCGTATGGAGAGGGCTTCCACAGAAAGCACTTCTCACTGGTTATTACAACCTTTATCTCTACTTCACATTTCTTTCCCCTCACTGGTCATCTTCTATGATATGAGCTAAATTGTCAATCTAGATAAACTAAGTATCTCCATTAATTTCAGCTCAGCTACATTAACTTACATCCCCCGCAGAGCTGCACCCAGGTTAACATGTACCAACCTTGTGTAAAACTTCTTTCTTGTGTGATGAGACTGTTAATTTGCTTTTCTTTGCTTCTGGAATTCTCTTGTTCAGTATTGAATGCTGCTGATCCATTATGTTTTATTCTTGCCAACCATGTCTGTTATGGTAAATATGATGCATGATTACTCTGCTTTTTTTTTTCCAGGCACTGATCTCATATTGAAGACAACAAGCTACTGCTTCATGATGACATTATTAAATGAGAACATAATGGCAAGAGTAGTTCGTCATGTCACACTGTAAAGAGGAAGAGTTGTGTTTAGCAGTGACTATGAATGATTAAATATTTACCATATCCTGAGCAAGAACAAAATATTTATGGTGATGGGACTTACTGCTTAAAGTAAAGAAAAAACTTTTGTACAGCAAAAATATTGGCCTGCCAAAGCACTTGCATTGCTTTACTCGTTAAATAAATGTAGCATTTTAAATTATCTCGTTATGGAGTGTAAAAATTAAATAATCTTGCTTCAGTCACAAGAATGATTACAATACAAAGAAAAAATTTCTCTTTTCAAGCACTATATTTATTCTATGGTACATTAAAACGTCATTGGAGGCAACACTTCCTCAGTTCTAATCTGATCAGAAACGTGTTGATCTGAAAAGGATCATCCTTATCATTGAGAAGAAAAATGCCAACAATTCAAATAATAGTGAATTGATGTAACTTCAGTAAAGAAGTCAGAGCAATGCTAGTTTCAGAGTGTCTTAAAAATAATGAAAACAGGTTTCATTTTAAATGGATAAGACAATTCTGAAGCATGAAATACATGAAAGATGAAATACATGAAAAATGAAATACACATGCATTGTGCCTTTTAAATGTTTTTTTTTTAACTTTCCAGAAACAGTTTGGTTCTTAAAAGGGATTAAAGAATATTTAATCTAGTCATCCACCAAAGCAAACCAAGGCACACTTGTTAACTATGTCCTTTGAGACCATTTATATGAGACCCAGAACAAAAGGCACTGCATTGCTACAAAGAACTTTGAAAACATAAAACATGAACTTTTCTCATCGAACAGCTTTCAGCTCTCCCCAATAGAGACAACTTCTCTTGATATATCCAATACAAATAAACTTTCCACCTGCAAGATTTGTAGTTTTGAACCAGGATCTGCAGTACAGGAAGAAAATGTACTAATCAGAGTGACTTTACTGTGCCCCAGCAAAGGTTAAAATATGCTGCAGACATACATGATCACTGTCAATAAATATTCAGGGTAGTTTCAGCACCTATGACATTCTTTTGTTAGGATGATATGTTAATGACTTCCCCTATGAGACTGAATGTCAGCAGGAGCTTGAAAAAAAAACCTTTTATGTATTTAAAGACTCTTATTGTGTAGATATAAAATACGATATGACTTTTTTTTCTCTAGATTAAACAATGTGAGTTCAGTCACTATTTATGAAGAGTCTTATGAGGAGCAGCTGGGGGAACTGGGGTTGTTTAGCTTGGAGGAAAAGAGGCTGAGGAGAGACCTTATCACTCTCTACAACTACCTGAATGGAGGTTGTAGTGAGGTGGCTATTGGTCTCTTCTCTCGAGTAACGAGTGGTAGGACAACAGGAAGTGGCCCCAAGTTCTGCTAGGGGAGGTTTAGATAGGACATTTGGAAAAATTTCTTCCCTGAAAGGGTTGTCAGACACTGGAGCAAGTTGCCCAGGGAAGTGCTGCCATCCCTGGAGGTATTTAAAAGATGTGTAGATGTGGCACTTAGGGACTTAGTTTAGTGGTGGACTTGGCAGTGTTAGGTTTACAGTTGGACTCAATGACCTTAAGGGTCTTTTCCAATCCAAATGATTCTATCATCCCACAACTTCTTTATGCATTGTATATCCAAGACCTGTAAACATTTACCTTGTCTGACCTACACTTCAGCTATAGGCCCAAAATTAAACACAGGATGCCAGCTAAACAAAACAAGAAAATTACTTCATGTGACAGTGTTGTTTCAGATTCAAGTATAATGTTTGACTTCTTTTGCAACAGCAAAGCTATTACATTCCTCTCCAGTTTGAGATTCACTATTACATCCCAATCTGACATTACAGAACTTCAACCTTGATTAATAATTTCTCATCTTGCATTTCTGCTGTTGCTCATTCTTCTTAAAGTATACAACTTTGATTTGAATTGTGTCTTGGTTTTCTAAACTATTTTTTCAATTTGTCAGTCATTTGAACTGCCTTACAACATACTTGCAGTCCCTCTAAACTGGATAATGTTTAAAAATTTAGTACACTCACTCTCCATTCTATCATCCAAGTCTTTAATGAAAATATCGAATAGTATCAGACCCATAAAAGAACCGTGAGGAATGCCGTTTGATGTTTTCCGTTTTGTCAGATCACTGATTATTATTCATCCAGTACTGTTATCTGATCCTTTTGCACTGACCTTGTGTTAGTTTAGTCAACACCTTCCTGCCCTGCTTAAGTGATACATGACAAGATCTCTCACATCTTCTGCATCTGCTTTAAGCAGACTGAAAAATTTATTAATGACTTTAGAAGGCAGTCTTCTTCAGACAGGTGTGTTCTTGCTTTTTGAGGAAAATGCAGAAGCCTCATGATCTATGGCTTTATACAAAAACTAAACTACAAGACTTCTGTATGTCTTGGGCTGTGACACAAACTGAAGATATTGATGTTATTGAAGGGCTAAAGAGACCAGATGCATGTCATGTAGGTTTTCAAAATCAGTGTTACAGTTATTCAACTCAGCATGTAGAATGTGATTTCAAACACACCACAAGTCTTATGCACCCTGAAGTGTTCACCAACAGACATGATCAACTTGCATTTCTTTAGTATGTTGCACACCAGAGAAATCTGTTCCTCTACACAGAGACCAAAAAATGACTACTGCCGTGAGATCAGACAGATGTCTTCCACTGACTTGGTTAAGACCTAGTTCTTCCTCTCATCCACAATTTATCTATTATTGTCAGTAAAATAATAAAAAATCAGTGCAACATGGATAGCAAGTCGGTTCAAGAAAAAAAAGCCTATATATTCAAATGCAGATAATTTCAAATGGTATTGCTGCAGACAACATTATTTTCTAGGATTTTAATTTTTGCACTGGTGTGTTTGTAATAATGAGGTACTTTTGAGAATTTTTTCTTCTCCAATGCTGAATGTTTTTAAAAAGAGAAATAATTTTTAAAATTAAAGAAAAAAAGAAGACAGTAAAGAAAAAAAAATAAAGACAATTGAATAAGGACACTTTAAGAGTTTGTTGTAACTCTGTGTAGAGAAACCTTAACAATAGCCTACATTTTAATGGTGCTGTTTGTACCATATTTAGATCAGATGGGCTATTTTACAAATTAATTCTGCTAGAGTTCCAAGTTACAAAACCAATGGCAGAAATTCAGATAATCCATCATGCAGTGCATATGTATGAGCACCCAAATATAAGTAAGTATAAGTGACAGTTGTAGGATTATAAAACAATGATCTGAACCTTTCCTGCAGTAAAACACACCACTACATGGACATGTGTACTTCTGATACTGAAGTTGAAAGACAGTAGTAGGGGATACTTTAGTTTTGCCCAATAAAGCTTTAGAAATGTGATTGCCCAACAGTGTTCAGAATTCCCTTGTTGTAAAGAAAGTGACAGAAAATAAGGTTTGTCCTTGGAGACTGCAAAACCTTGTTTTTCAAGGCTCTGAAGTCCTCCCAGTTAAGGTGGGAATGAAGCTGGACACAAGTTTCCCGCATTACCTGCCTGAGTGCTTCAATAGGTGAACAGGATTGGGAAAAGAGGAAAAATGTGAATAGATTATCAAAGGAGAGATTACCATAGGACTTTCTGTTAGGTATAAAATTTGCACTCATTACTGCAATGACCAATGCCAACACAGTGGTTGTGACTTTTAGTAGACAGCATGTTCAATAAGTAGTTCTGTTTTAAACACTAAACACATTCAGAGTGCAAGGTAACCAATTCAACAGACACTCAGGAGGATGCTAAGGATGCTACAATTAATAGATAAATTAAAAAGGAGTGATGTACATTTAAAAAAAAATAATGTGTTACTTCTCTTTAAGTTAGGGTTAACAAAAGGAATAGTTTGAAAACTTAGACTGTTGTGAAGATAAACTGAGATTGATAACCATTTTCGGTGAGAATACAGAATCTACCTGGAATAGTTTAAAAACAAGACAACTGCTATGTCTCAACCTGTCACTGTAAATTGGGTCTTTATCAGTGACTTTTAGAGATTGGTCCTTAACTTCATGTGTTCTACACTGTATTGCTGACCTGGAAGAAAATCTAAAATTGTTGCTAACGAAGTTCACAGAAGACACAAGTAATGAGAATGGTAAGTAATAGTGAGGTTATGTTACAGAAAGAAACAAATTATAATCATTACTTGATAAACTAGGCTACAGGCAATTAATCTGGGCTTCAGTAAAATCAACTGTAGAATTACCTATTTAGAAAGGAAGAATACAAACCTGATTACAGCACCAGGAATTCTATCCACATTAAAAATGGTTTTGCAAGAGACATACTGAGACTATAGTGATAATCAGCTGAACATTGACTGCAGTAGTTATTTAGCCAAAGAGCTAATGAAATGTTGGTTAGGAGTTTATCAAAAAGAAAGTTACAAGCAGTGATCTAATTGCCTTTTTAAATATCTATATGTGGAACAGAAATCTGATAACAAAGGAGCCCCCTCTGTTCCACACACACATGTGTAAGAAGATACAAATGCTTGATATTAAACCTAAAGAAGCCTAATCAATAAGTAAAGCACACACTAGTAACAACAAAGGCCATTAATCATTTGTACAAGTTAGCAAGAGCTGTGGTAGATAGCTTCTCCATCACTGCAAATTTAAAAATCACTGGTTGGTCCTCTAGTTTCTGTTGTGAGCAGAAGTTAATCAGGAAAATTAAATTATTTGTTTTATGAGGGCATTGAGATTATAGTGGTCTTGTCTGTCTTTGTCATGTACAAATACATAATGCAACTTTATAAGTGCAAAACAGTCTATCATTGTGCTCTAGACCTTCATTTTAATACTGGTTTTAGACTCCTGTAATCTGCTGGCAACACTTTTGTATTCAGCTCATACAGCTGAACAGTACAAAAAGATTTTACTTTGATTTTGTCTTCTTTTGATGTTCAGCTGATGTAATGCAAACATGACTGTGACTAAGGTGTTGCTGTTCTTATTGGGAAATTTTATCTTCCCATTAAAATACTAAAGAGTTCAATTATGGCCTTTGCTCTTAAATTTGTAAATAAATGTACAAGCCTGACACAAAATATTCATAATAAGCTTTTAGAAACACACATACTGATGTTTTAGTCAGGACTGTCAACAAGAGCATAGTTCTTGTAAGGTTTTTTGCATGCAAGAGAAGCAGCTCATAAAAATTTCAGTGTATTGTCTTTCCTTCACAACATGTGGAATCTTTCTTGTTAATAATATCAATATACTGTATTAAACTAGTATGTCTATTCAGATTATGATCCTGTTGTCATATAGCTAGTAAGCCATGGTAGTAATCTATAGTAAGTGCTAGTAGAGCTGTATTTCATCTGAGGCAAAACAAGGGATGGGATAAACTAATCAGAAGAATTGCACTGTCAGCAACATCACCCATTCATAAGTGTATTTTTGGAAACTTCTAAAATATCAGTGTTCTCTCAGAAAGTTTTCTTGTAGAGTAGGCAGGTTCCAGACTTGCACTGCTGATTATTGTTATGGCGAAGAGAGATTTTTACTCTATCTACAGGATTTGTATGTCTCTACTAAGTAAGAAAAGTTGTTAATGTGATGATGCCATGAGAAGAAGACAACTCATATGGTTAACCTTTCAGAAAAGGAATGAGTGAACTAGTCCTTAGGAGCTTGCTTTTGTGGTCCGTGATGCCAGCAACCTCTATGGAAAACTCCTTTCAAGGGGCAAATAACTTTAATCATTCAGTAATTGCCTTATACTAGTTCGAGTTCAAGCCTCAAAGAAAGCAAAAAAAGTAGTAAATCTTCATTGCCTGGACACTGAATGCATTATGAACACATACTGCTATCATCCAGAATATGTATTGCACAAATATCACCCAGATTGTACCACCTGGTCTCATCAAGACACCTTTGTTATCATTTGATCACCTGCAGCTTATTCTAGACAGTAGGGAATATTTTAGAGTATATCAGCAAATTAATACTAGGAAATGTTTTCCAGTAAACTGAAAATTTATAAGACCTTTTAATTACAAAAGAGAAAGACAGGTACCATGTTAACAGATAAATACTTGTGCAGTCTGCCAGAAGCTGCCTGAATATATGGAAATATATGATAATTAGCCAGTGTTCATGGTACCACATTTTCAAGAGGTAGTAAGGCATTTTTTCATCTGATTAAGTAGTGGATATGCAATAGTAAAAGGTCAATTCAATGTGAGTCTGTCACATGATGTTCTAATAGCACCATGCTGATTTAAGTGGGTAGGCATCATTTAAAGTAGAAACTCATTTTCTCAGTCATCTTTTTCTATAATGTCTCACAACACATGAGACACATTCAGGGAGTAGAAAGAAATGTAAAACATGACTTCAAGGCAGTTTTCATTTCAGACAAAGTGAAATACTGAGAAAAGTTTCATCAGACACTTTCAGTCTCTGTGCTGACAGCCTGAGTGACCTTGGAATAGCGTAGGGTGATGTGATGCGAAACAGTAAAATGCACCTATCTTTGAGTTTGTATTTTGTAATTAAATATTATTTTTTCCATTTTGTAGATGAGGAAGCTTAGGGAAGTAAATGACATGGCTACATTCACCCAATACCTTAACAAGGATAAAAAACAATGAAAAAACTTCCAAATATCTGCCCAGCATGGCATTTTCCAGGTCTCTCAGTATCCCCTGCCCTTTATCTGCAGCTTGAGACCTTGACAGGCTGGAGAGTTGGACGGGGAGAAACTTAATGAAATTCAACAAGGGCAAGTGCAGAGTTGTGCATCTGGGGAAGAACAGCACCATGCACCAGTACAGGCTGGGGGCTGACCTGCTGGAGAGCAGTGTAGGAGAAAGGGACCTGGGGGTCCTGGTGGACAGGAGGATGACCATGAGCCAGCAATGTGCCCTTGTGGCCAAGAAGGCCAATGGCATCCTGGGGTGCATTAGAAAGGGGGTGGTTAGTAGGTCAAGAGAGGTACTCCTCCCCCTCTATTCTGCCTTAGTGAGGCCACACCTGGAGTATTGTGTCCAGTTCTGGGCCCCACAGTTCAAGAAGGACATGGAACTGCTTGAGAGAGTCCAGCGCAGAGCCACTAGGATGATTAAGGGAGTGGAACATCTCCCTTATGAGGAGAGGCTGAGGAAGCTGGGTCTCTTTAGCTTGGAGAAAAGGAGACTGAGGGGTGACCTCATCCATGTTTACAAATATGTAAAGGGTAAGTGTCAGGATGATGGAGCAAAGCTTATTTCAGTAATGACCAATGATAGGACAAGGGGCAATGGATGCAAACTGGAGCATAGGAGGTTCCATGTGAATATCAGGAAAAACTTTTTCACTGTGCGAGTGACGGAGCACTGGAACAGGCTGCACAGAGAGGTTGTGGAGTCTCCTTCTCTGGAGACATTCAAAACCCTCCTGGATGCGTTCCTGTGTGATGTACTCTAGGTGACCCTGCTCTGGCAGGGGGGTTGGACTAGATGATCTTTCGAGGTCCCTTCCAACCCCTAGGATTCTGGGATTCTGTGATTCTGTGCAGCTTGCATAGAAAGTGTCTTACCTCTCCCTGCCTGAAAGGGGTATTTTCTGAATTTAGCTGTTAGGTAGTAAGTAGCTATAGTGCAAAGCCAAGGGTTTGGTGACTAAGAGCTATGCTTACATTAACCTCTTCTGCCTTTGTTTACAAGGCTGATGCTGATCCCAGTGTCCAAGATTTACATCTTCCTTTATTTTTAATTAGCTTTACAGCAAGTTTCACTTCTTTCTCTACTTTCTGTTTCCTTCTCCATCCCACTTCCCCACTATCACTACTCATCCTCTTTCTATTCCTATTTGCAAATATTGAAAATGTTTCTGAGACTGCATCCAAGAGCTTCAAGAAGTCCTTCCATTCTCCTCTACCAGTGGATACATTTCCCAGAGTCGACCTCCAGGCCTGCCTGGCCTTCTGTGCTACTGTAGCCCTATCTATATGTATCCATTTCCTTTGGAGTCTGTTGTAGTCTTTAAAATTTTAGCCAGATAATTCCTGCAGTGATTGATATATATATATATATATATGAATGAAAGTCATAGTTCATATCAGCAGTTCTTGCAGGGATTGCCTTGAACATGTAACTTCTGTCTTCTGGAATCAGGGTGTTATTAAAAAGAAAACACAGTTTTACATATCATGCTCAAACTGGGTATAAGAGAGTTGCGGCAAAATGCTATGCAGTTGGCTACACTATTAAGCTGAGCTCTGTGTATATGTGCAATGCAGTAGTACAGTTTTAATGAGAAACTCCCTGAAAGTTATTACTTAGAAGCCAAGTATTGCTATGCAGTTTTATTGCCAGATCATCGAATTCATCTTCTCTCCCTTGGCTTGAGCTAAGCACACAGTAAAGTCAAAAAAAACCCTTCTCATTCCAGAAGGGTGTTGAAATGTCTTTCTAATCTTAAAGGTTTGCTGCTTTAACTCTTTTGATCTATTTCCTACACCTGTCTGATTTAGGGCAACTGCACACATGGGTCTGTGCCACCTGTACAGGAGTTTTTCCTCCCCTCCCTCCCCCAGCACTGCACATGCTGGCCAGCCGCCAGCTCTGTCAGCTGTCTTGGTCACTGCAGTATGTGATTTGCATTGGCGATTCTGTGGTATGAGGAAAATTTAAGAGCAGAACAGCAGCACTAGGATAACTGCTGAGGCTCTCATGGCTGTTGCTCCAAGAGTTTAGAGTTAAGCCCTCAGGTTTTGTTTATCAAGATGTTGTCACACAATGGAAATCGACATCTTTGTCTGCAGCAGCAGCTGGCAAGGGACGAGGGGGAGGCTGGCAAGAGATGCGGCTGATGAAGAGTCCAGAATGAAGAAAGAAAAATATGGCAAAATTGATAGGGAAGAAAGGATGCAGATGCTGCCATTTTGACTAATAAAGGGAACATTGTTAGAGATGCTGTAGTTAAAAATTGCTGAACAATCTCCAACAAATCACATACTCAGCAAACTGGTAGGTCTAGTGTGAGTGTGGCAGGCACAGCTTCTTGTATGTTGGCCTGCAGAAAAGGAATTGTGGGACAATAAATAGCCAGCGTTGTTCTGCTCAGGTAACTGATCACTGACCTTACTCTCTAATTCATTTCTTCACCTTGGGATAGGGCTTGGGAGACTATCAATGTCTATGTCTTCAGCAGTGCTGGTGCTGTGTCCTCCTAAGGGCTATGCATGGGTACTCTGAATTCCTGTCCTCCTCAGTCATTGCATGTCCTGGAGTAAGAAATACAATCTCAGTGTTCCAGTATCCCCCACATCATTATCATTACCATGGTTTATTGGAATGTACACATCATTCACAGAGGTACTGTGGCAAATATTTAACTAATATTTGAATGGAACAATGGTAGTATCCAATGTTATCTAAATATTAAATATCTATTTGACCTTCCAACAGAAATAAGAAGGACAAACAACTTAAAGAGTTGTCTGTGGCAAGAATCTCCATCATGAGCTAAGTTTCCCTTTACATAAGCAGTGCATCTGTAGTCATATAATAGACTACTGTAATTAAGTACATGATGACTTATACCAGGAAAGAATCTGGCCCAGACCCTTTTCTTTTCAAGATAATTTGCTAAGAAAAAATGGACCTTTTGTGCAATATTTAGTTTATTCCATGTTCCCTAAGACCCTTAAAATACCTCTGCTTTCCCAGCATGTCCCCTAAAGTACCCTCAGCTTCTGCCCATGATCTCTGTTACCAGCTGTCAGATTTGAAGCTACAGATGTGTTGACCAATGAGCTGACATAGACGTCTACAACACTACCCAATAATCCAGGTTTTCCACTGTACGGGTGTTGATTGTGATTTTTTTCCTCTGTAGAGCTATCACTGCCAATGAAACTTACGTAAATCTACTATTTTTGAGCTGTTGGCCCCAAAGTCAGATTTGCTTGAAATTGGACAGTTGGTTCAAAAATTCATGGGAATTGACAGATGCATTGACAAGACACAGAAAGACAGGCACTTTCAGGAACAGTAGTATTTCCTGGAATATCATGGGAAAGGAATGAGAATTCTCATTTTTCTGAAAGATAATTTTTATCAACAGTACTGCTAAAGTTTTCCTTATGTAATTTTTAATGAAACGAAGAATCTGACTTAACCCCCTTCCCACCTTAGACAGAGCAACCTGAATTAGAGATTTCTTGTATATCCAGTAGTTCTCTGACTAACCCCAGAGCATTCCTGTAAAACAGGAAAGTGCACTTCACACTCAAAATGGGGAAAATAATTTTTAACAGGAACTTTCTAGTCTTTCTTTATTCATCATGTAGGAGCAAAGAAGAATCTAACATTTATTTCTCTTCATAGGTCATCTTTACTTTTGCATTCATAAATTAGAAAAATGCTGGGATACAGTTAATAAACCTTCATGCACTGCTGAAGATTTTCCTCCACACAAATCAGTCCTTGGAATAATAGATAGTTCTGTTAATGCAATATAAGAAATAAGTAAATTATTTTTTCTGTAGCTATACGATTAGGTTAGTTGAACTGCCTGGATTAGATCCATGTGGGAGTTAGCACAACATCCAAAAGACAACAAAAAGAGGAAAATGTCCATAAAGCTGAACTAGAGCAGCTTAAGCTTCTTCCAAAACAAGACACTCAGCTCAGAGTGTGATAGTAGATAAACTAAGGGGTTGATTCTGTGTTGTACTGAATATTTCAAAGTGCTGAAGTGCCGAGGACTCTGGAGGAATTACAGTTGACCTCTACAGTTGACTATGAAAAATGACATTACTGTGGATTTTCTGCCTGCAAATAAATTGCCCTGACACTCTAATCAAGCTGGTCAGAAAAGCCTCTTCCAGTACAGAAATATGGGCTTATTCAGCTGCTTTCTGTAGGAGGAAAGGACCTCCACAACTTCCATTGAGCTAAGAAAGGTACTTTCAGCAGCCAACTGAAAGAGATTTTGAAGCAACCTCTGTTTCAGGAACTAATAACAGATCATCTTTAATTTGTATGATATGGGCCTGTGTTACATATGATGACTCTGCTTTCACTGCCACGAGTTGAGCATGTGCACAACATAGTGAACTTGCTAAAATGCATCAATTCAACAGGTATTGCATTGCACCTCTTGTCCTTTTCATCCATTGTTACCACTGATGTTTAACTCCCGGTGTTATTCCAGCAGGACTTGTCCACTGAGACAATTATCCGTATCACACTAGTCTCTCTGATGCACAACACATAGACCCAGCTTATAATACAGAACCACTGTTTTGGCACTTGGCAATTTGGCAGCACCAAAGCTACGTTGAGATCTTTGAAATGAAACCCAAAAAAGGTTAGGGCCTCAGTGTCACTAAGTGGTGCACAGTGGAGCCCTGGCCAAGCAGGGTGACATAGCTAGTGTGTCCAGGATCGAGTGCCCAGAGCAATGTAGATGAGAGCAGCTCTGGGTTACTTGACCAACAACAACTTCTAGGAGAAAATGCCTTTAGCAGTAGACAAAGCACAACTTTCCTTATGTGGAGTACAACTTCACTGCTTTTAGAGTAAGGCCTGATCATGGGTTTTAAGAACAGGTTGTTGGATCATTTGGGTTTGAAGAGTTGTGGCCAGTTATGAGGCCAGTTATCACAATGATGTCAATGTAGTTCCAGAGAAGGAGGTTCTCTTAGCATAGTCAAGAGCTTGTGTAAAGCTTATATAAGGTCAAGAAGAATGAGTTCCTCACCATGTTCCTCAGCACCCTGTTGCCACCCCATACCAAGGACAGTCATGAAACAGAAGGGACCCCATAGCCTTTTGCTATACATGGCAGGAGGCTAGAGACTGTGTTGGAGACATGAGTAGTGCCCTGATGTTCCTCCTCTGCTGTGTCAAGCCAAAATTCACTCAGGCAGAGACCTTCATCTTGTAGCTTTGATATTCTTCTGGTCCTGAAATTTACTGCTTGTCTGAAACTTGTACCATAGCCAAAAGAAATTTTAGTACATGGAGAAGCTGCAAGAATATGGGCCCAAGGCTACATATACATATTTATTACCATTCAAGATTTATAATTGAAGTGGACGTTTGGCAACGTGATAATGATCTGATTACATTTTTTATCACTGTTTCTCACAGTATCCAAAAAGCCCAGAAATGTAAAATTTATCTCCTCCCTCCGCATTCCACTGCAAAGCCTGCCAAGGCATGTAAGCTCCTGTGTGCCATTTTTGAGGGCTTGTTTTGGGAAGCTTCTTTGTTATCTCTGCCTTATGCATGGCCAGGAGATCTCCTGGCTATTGGCCTAAAAGAGTCTCAGTGAATGGCAGATTTCTCTGAGCTTGCCAGGTACCCATTTAAAGTCTGGTGCAGCCTTGTAACCTATCAAGATTTGGCCAAGGCATCTGCTACAGATGGGTTTTTTTGTCTGTGAAAAATGGAAGGACAACATTTTAACCATATGTTGTAGGTTGTCAATGATGTTCTAGGTCACAAGACCAAGAGTAAAAGGGAATTAAATAGGGAAAATATGTAAAAATGGTTTGCAACAATGCAAGAGGACTATGAATATATGTGTTCTACAGTGTCTGTATTACTATTTGATAGCTTGTATTGATTAATACATAATTTCACTGGACACCAAATCTTCATTTTTGATGGAAATGGTAAATTGGACTCCTTAAAGTGTTATTTTATTTATTTTCAAGCTTTGTCTATTTGAAGTATATGCAAATAGCAGGATTTAATTACATTTCATTTTAAAAAAATCTGAAAATGTCTTGGGGCACACTCAGGAATCTTATGATTTTTGACCCATTACTTTTAATCACAAGCTCAGTATTTCATAAATTTTAAATTAATTTTTTCTTGATTATCTCATAAAGTAAACTCAAATATATAGGTGGGAAAAAACCCAAGTTATTTGAGGTAGAATTTGAATTCTATGCTTTTTTTTTGTCAGCACATTGCCAGAGTGAACACAAAATACCTGATAATCTATTTCCTCTTACACTGAATATTTGATGACAGTGACATTTTCATCTTCCTGTTATCTGTCTTGTATTTTCATGGAAGGTGGGGGAGCAGGTTGTGAAGGTTCCAGCTTGGACTTCCTCACTAGCTTTGCTGCAGGCTCACTGCAAACAGGGACAGGGACATCAGCCCTGGATTCGGAAGTGTTGAGCAGTACAGAGCAGGCTTAAATCTGTATAGCAAACCCTGCTCAGTACTGCTTCTCAGCTTTTCCTTAGCCAAACCTTGCCAATAGCTACACATAAATGAACGCTATTAATTCCTGATCCAAGTTGGCATATTTGCAAGGTTTTGCAGTCTGCTGGTTAGTAGCTCAGACCTGGGTTACCTTAAATCTCTGCACAGTGCTCCACTGCATGAAGTTGATTAGGCCTTAGTGATTGTGACTGATAAACTTCATTTGATGTATCCTCAGAAGGTATCCTCAGCAAGTTTGCTGATGACACTAAGCTGGGAGGAGTGGCTGACACACCAGAAGGTTGTGCTGCCATTCAGCGAGACCTTGATAGGCTGGAGAGCTGGGCGGGGAGAAACTTAAATTCAACAAGAGCAAGTGCAGAGTTTTGCATCTGGGGAAGAACAACACCATGCACCAGTACAGGCTGGGGGCTGACCTGCTGGAGAGCAGTGTAGGAGAAAGGGACCTGGGGGTCCTGGTGGACAGGAGGATGACCATGAGCCAGCAATGTGCCCTTGTGGCCAAGAAGGCCAATGGCATCCTGGGGTGCATTAGAAGGGGGGTGGTTAGTAGATGGAGAGAGGTTCTCCTCCCCCTCTATTCTGCCCTAGTGAGGCCACACCTGGAGTATTGTGTCCAGTTCTGAGCCCCACAGTTCAGGAAGGACAGGGAACTGCTTGAGAGAGTCCAGCGCAGAGCCACTAAGATGATTAAGGGAGTGGAACATCTCCGTTATGAGGAAAGGCTGAGGAAGCTGGGTCTCTAGCTTGGAGAAAAGGAGACTGAGGGGTGACCTCATCCTTGTTTCCAAATATGTAAAGGGTGAGTGTCAGGATGATGGAGCAAAGCTTATTTCAGTAATGACCAATGATAGGACAAGGGGCAATGGTTGCAAACTGAAGCATAGGAGGTTCCATGTGGATATCAGGAGAAACTTTTTCACTGTGAGAGTGACGGAGCACTGGAACAGGCTGCCCAGAGAGGTTGTGGAGTCTCCTTCCCTGGAGACATTCAAAACCCACCTGGATGCGTTCCTGTGTGATGTACTCTGGGTGACCCTGCTCTGGCAGGGGGGTTGGACTAGATGATCCTTCGAGGTCCCTTCCAACCCTAGAATTCTGTGATTCTGTGATTTTGTGATGTCTCTCAGATCATTTGCCTCTGGAACTGGGATTAGACAGAGTTGCTTTGCAGGTGTGAGTCAAAGTGCAAATGTCCGTAAAATCAGGATTTTTGAAGGGAGGTTGCAACAAAACTGTGCTCTCTGTAAGAATAACCTGCATTCACAGACCTGCAAATTCTTTATCTATCCACATGCTGAAATTTTCCATCTCTGGGATAACCCCTTGAAAATAAGTACTTTGAAAAGTCTGAGTAAAACAGAATTCATGTTCCAAAAATTAATTTCTGGAAAGGAGATAGCCCTTTGGAAAAGAGTAGTAGCACTGTGCCTCATCAGCGTGTAGGCTGGAACATCCAGTGTATTATTCCATGTCTTTTTGAATGTCAGAAATGAGGCTCCAGATTTAGACACCAAGAGCTGGTGCCTGTGCATGCGATAGGTCTAGATAATCATAGACAATAGAAATCAAATAAGCACAGTGAATCCAGAGAGCTCTTCTGCTTCCCAATGTATGTCTCTTCCCAGAAAAGAAAAAAAACTCTCTAGTGGCAATATTCACGTGCCAAAACATTGACGTCTAGCATGAGTTAGACCCTGTGAGCTAATTATAAGTCTTGCTGCTGCTGCAGTGAGGCATTGATCTCCCTCTGGAACGAGGTCATACAGCCCAGCCCTATGGAGATGTATCACATCCTTCAGGGCATCTCAAATGGCATTGATATCCACATGTAGGTAACTGAGTCCCGTCTCATAGGCTACATGAACTAGATCTTCATTAGCTGTACTGAGGGGTGGAAAATCTGACCCGTCTGTGTATGCACCTACACTGTAGACACCTAAAAAATGTAGGTGGGACCTGGTTACCACTCTGGTTTCATATATACTTCTCATGAGTGTATCAGCTGTAGTCACAACAGCATGGCAATCTTACTGTGTCTGACAGCTGCCTGGCAATAGTGACTGATGCTGGCTGGGAGTTAGTGCTGTTACAACCATGACTGAATTATTCACCTTAACCTTCGTTAAGTTGAATGGAGGCCACAGAACATATATGATATTTCACCAGATTCCTCTAATACTTCGTACAAGTGCAGTGACATTTTTTTGTGTTTGGTTTTGGTTTTTTTTTTTCCAAGACTTGTTGTTTTTCTGTGGGTTTAAAACAGCACCACTGAGGGCTGTGCCACTTCTCAGCAAGACTGATTAGTCTGCGCGGAGCACTGCCCTGAGGTAGACGTGCTGCTCCCAGCTCTGAACCATAACTTGAGCATGCCTTACTGAGTACACAGCCCTACATGTCTATGCATCCAAAGACTATGTTAGCCACTACATCACACTGAGAACATACACCTTACTGATAAACAAAATGTTTTTCTGATTCACCATCTTCCAAAATTGAATCCTTCCTCCTGCAGGTATGATTGAAATGTGAATATGCAGGCAAGCATGTCTTATGAATGAACTTATTTTGCTCAGCAGAACTGCCCTGACATTATTTATCAGGTTCTCATATAGTATGATTAAGGGATTTTTGTACTGAGGTCTAAAATGCTAACATCACTTCCAGAAGCAGAAGGGTTTTCACTGGAGTTACGATGTCCGTTTCTTTACTGGGCATGACTCTGCTTAACTTACAAAAGCTGACAGCAGCTTGGGGTTGGGAAGATTGATTCTTGCTTCTTTATTCTTTAATTAACTTATCCTCTGCTGCACACTCTAGTTAATATTAATGTGTTCTCCTTGAGTTCTGCTACTTACCCATCACACTGTGTGATCTTCCATTGCCAAACAATTAAAATATTCCTTTCTCTCTTTTTTTTTTTTTTGCTTTTAATTAACTTGCTGACTACATTTTATGAGATGGAGGTATTTTATTTTACAAAATCTAAGTATTCAAATTTATTAATGTAGTGAAACTGAGCAAATATCTGGAATACAAAAAACGTCCCTATGGTTGTTCACATTGAAACCCAAATATTTGCTTAGCTCTAAAATGAATTAATATAAATTGGATAGTTTGCCTTCTGCTACTTACACTAGATATTTCTGACAGATGAGTGAAAATCGCAGAGAAAACATATGTTTTATTTTAAAATGATAGATTATGGAAAAGCAGCCAACTTCATCAAAATCTGAGTCATTTTTTTTCTACTTTTTTTTCTAAAAAACCTAAAATATATATCCTTAAAATTTTTCATTTGCATTGAATGTTTTACCAAAAATAGATAAATATTTTTAAAAATGTGTTACAGAAAACTGAGAAAGAATAAATAATCCATTTCAATTCTCATAGAATGAAAAGAACTTTCAAGTTTAAAATTTTCTTGCATCCAAAGAGGCTGTTTTTTCAAAGTATGCCTAAATATTTGTTATTAGCTTTACTTTGTCTTTGCAGTGCACTGACTTAAAAGGAAATGTTTAGTCATTGTAAATAAATTAAAAATCCAAATATTTCTTGTAACAATACATTTGACAGTCTACCTAGAAAGGCTGAAAAATCTTTAAAACTTTATAGGAAAATAAATCATTTTTGAATGCGCAGGTGCATAAAAATGCAAAAAAGAATAAACTAAATGACCTAAAATTTTTCTGTATATAACTTGTTAGTAAAAATATTCTTATTTTTAACCACATGCTCCAATTGCACTGAATAAATACATAATCTGACCATGAAGGTGAAGCTGAATCTGTTAGAATTTTGGTGGAATAATGTTTTTGTTTAATGGCTATTGAGTTCATGACTATTTTATTCCTTGTAAATAAATAAATTAATGTAATATTTTTATTTCTCTGAAACTAGATATTAAAGCAAAATACAAATTACATGCGAATCAAAGTGTATTGCCAGCTTTAGACAGCAGAGCATAGGCACAGCATAAGACAAAATCTAGTAGCATCCAACAAATTTATTAACTGGCTTAGAGCTGCAGTTCCACGTCTATCACCTGAAGAAATCACTGTCAGTCTGCACAGTGCAGGCACTGAAACGTTAGCAGTCTGAAAGGACACGTATAGAACAGTACATTCAATTTTTGCTATTATTGTAGTGTCAGAAAATGCACTGTCTTATGCCACTTGCAAAAGCACTCTCTACTTGAGCACTAAGCCCTAGGGAAATGACTTGAATAACTGAATAACTTGTTCTTACTGTATTGCGTTAGACACATTGATGGCAGCCATTTGCTGGAGTTAAATGAAGTTCAACCAGCAATGGCTCTGGTTTTAATCTCAGTGTATAGCAAATCCAGTTGCTTTATAAAAGAGACAATAAAATTGTGATTTCAGAACTTTAAATTTCATTTACTAGCAAGAAGAAGCTGAGGTGGAAGCTGAGACCTGTTCACACAGGGTTTACCAACACCAGGTTACTGAATGAATGACAGATAAAACTTCCACTCCATTGATCTGCAGCCCGATTGATCAGGAAATAGAACTCTTCCTTCCAGAGTGGTTAATTTTCAGTTTGACCACCTCAGCTTTTTGGGCTATATTATGACTTGTGCATCTTCATGAAACTAGTGGCATTACTCCAGGGATTCATCAAATCATTTCTGTCCATGAGATTGAGGAGGAAAAATGAAATATGGAATGTAAAAAGTGAAATGTGAAATATGATAAATGAAAAATTAAATTTAAAATATTACTTTTCCCACTGATTTTTCCATGAATAAAACCAAGCTCCTGTTTTATGATATACTTCAATAATAATTGAGTTGAGTCCTAGCTGTAATAATCAGTAATTAACAGTAATCCTGTCATCAGAAGTGCTTATTATGGTATCTTTTGCCTGCAATCTCACAGACATTTGAATTCATTTTGGCTGTACTTTCCCCCTTGCTCATAATTGTCAGCACACTCACTTCAAAAAAGACATTGAGATGCTGGAGCATGTACAGAGAAGGGCAACAAAGCTGGTGAAGGAACTGGAAAACATGTCTTATGGGGAATGACTGAGGGAGCTGGGGTTGTTCAGTCTGGAGAAGAGGAGGTTCAGGGGGGACCTCATCGCTCTCTGAAACTCTGTGAAAGGAGGCTGCAGTGAGGTGCTGGTTGGTCTGTTCTGCTGTGCCCATAGTGAAAGGACGAGAGGAAATGTCTTTGAATTGCAACAGGGGAGATTCAGATTGGACATTAGGAAAAAATTTTTCACTGTAAGGGAGATCAGGTATTGAAATAGGTTGCCTAAAACAGAAAAAAATCTCTACACAGCTGAATTTCATCCTTCCCTTGGAAATCTTGGAAATCTCCCCTTTGACCCACTTGTTCCTCTGGGACTTAGGGAGAGCATAGGAGACGTTCTCCAGTATTTCAGCCTAATTCTCAGATGCTAACCATGCACTGCCTGCTGTAATCTGGCTTGCATATCTTTTCTCAGGCTAGACAAATTGTATTGAGGCTATTGTAAATCCCCTGACTTCTTGAAAGTTAAAGCTGGAATATGGAATAATATGGAATAGTTTGGTACAAGCTTAATGTTAATTACCTGACACTGTTCTAAGGGGGGTCTTGTGCCAAGGTGATTAATATGTTTACACACACAACCAGATACTTCAGCATTACCAGAGCTGTTTAATTAGAACAGCAAAAGCCATCCAAAGACAGACAAAAATCAGAGACATATAGAACTGAGAGCAAACTTATTCACAGACCAGCAGGTTCATATACCAGATGTTATCAATCCAATCATGCAGGCTGATTGGATTGCTCAATTTTAATAGGTGAAGTACCGTAGTAGATGTATTTGCCCAAAGCATGCATACTGTGAAGAATATCATTGTTCTTTACTGTGAAAGTCACTAAATGGCTACTTTAAATTTAATTTACTTTAATCAGTAACTTTTAAAGGTTTCTATTGTGAGAGATGTTTTCTCTTAACAATTTGATGATAAGAAACAAAAAAGCAAACTGAGTGCAAAATCAGATACATGTAAAATATTTTTGTACAAGATTTCTTCCACTCCTTCTAAACATTTCTGCCCATTTTGGTGATATGTAAGCTTTATTCCTGTTCTTCCTGGAGACTTTGGACCCTTGAAATCTATAACAAATGACACCATTATCGAAAATAACCATTATCAAAAGATTTGTTTTTTTGGAAGCAGGTCAGCACAGAGGAGATAAAGAAGAAAAAACAAATTTTCAATGAATCTTGTGTCTCTGAGTATTTCACAACTACCATTAAAGTTCTTTGTTGCCTCTATGAACTCTGTCCACATACATTTTTCAGTGTTGCCTTGAACCTAGTGAAATCTGTTCATTTTCCTTCTTGCGATTTCTTTTAAAAACTTTTGAAAATATTTGCAATGGCTGTGCAATTGTATTGTTCCAAATTGTTGAAACCTGGCTTAAAAATTATCATCAGATTGTGCAAAAACAGTTGATAAATCAGAGAGTCTGGATCCTAAAATAGTGTATTTGAGAACAATGTCATAGGTATCATTTGCACTAAATACTGGTTTTTGCAACTCAAGTACTCATCCAAAAATTATGTTGAAGTTATCTGTATACAAAGCTTTGCAGTTCGCACTTGATACCTCCACTGTCACTGGGAGGCACCTACAAGTATTTTTTGCTTTTTCTTGCAGCAGATAAGTGATTCTGGTAGTTTTAAAACTGAAATGTTGCACTAGAGCCATATTGATTTGCTTATTTTAGATATGATCTGATAGAGCTTGGGAACGTAATCTCTTTTAGCTCTTTTTGAAGAGACATTACCAGAAAAAAATGTAAGAGGAGGTTGCAGCTAGTGGTGGCTATGCTGAAATTCTGTTTCTGAAGGCATTGGAAACCAGTCTAACCACCAAAATTGCACAACATTTTTACGAAAAATATCCACACTACACATCTCTACGTGTACTCCATACGGGCTCAGTTAGGATAAAGGGAAAATAAAAAAGTGCAATGTGCTGCTCTTGACTTGCAGCCTAGAAAGACTTCAAAGTGTAGGTTATGACAAAAGTGGGCATTTTGGGACAAAAAAGATACACTGAGACACTTTGTTCTGAATCATAACATGCTAATTTGCGATTACTGAGTTCATCCAGAGGAGGTATGTAGTAGATATAGAGGTAAAAGAGAGGTTATTTGAGATCACATGGAAAAGAAATTTAGTAATGACAACACTTCTTGTGACTTGATAGTGGTAGAAATAGGGACAAATCACAAGCTAGTCTAAACTGGACTCAAAATCAGTGGTCCATCACTATGTGTAAGAGTGAGATATTTCATGGCAAGACAAATCTCCCCATGTCTCATTTTGAAATAACATATATAACTAGAAAACATCTTCATAATCCACTCATTTTGGAACATGTTTGCCTGTGACTTTCTCCATGATGTTTGTAAACTTATGAAACAAGCCAGGAACAGGTCCTCACGTTTCTGCCTGGCATTTCCTGGGCTGAAATACATACACGTCTTGCACTTATGTCTCCTTTGTGAGAGTGAGCCAGATGTGCTCTAGATCTGTTGAATTCACAGTGCAAAAACAGAATGGTTGTAAATTCTGCACAAATGTCCCAAATCTTGGTCTTCTATTTAAAGAACATTTCCAGGGGAAAAAGGCTGATGTCCCTGCTAGTCCCATCCAGGAGTCAGGACTTCAACTCAGCTGTGACTTTCCTCCAGATCTGCTCTGACAAGATAATTGTTTCATGTCTGAGGCAGACTGGCAGCTCTCTAACTGTGATCAAGTAGAGTGGGGAGTAAAGATTTCCTCACCTCTTCCTTTCTCAGACACACTGGCAAAGTGGAAGGTCTTTGAGGATCAGTCCTACATGATGAGTGAGGCAGGAGTACCTGCCCACAGTTTAGCAGCTTACACATTTTGATTCTTCTGTGAAAGTGACTAATCTGGAGTTCAATGATTAGACTGTATACTAATAACACTTCTCCCATTTTATTTTCTGAAACAAATGTCACCAAGGATGATGATATTATTTCACATTTCAGTGGCAAAATAACTTAAAATCCTTTGACAGACTTTGTCAAAACAAAGGAGTCCACAAAATAATTTGAAGAGAGCTTAGCAAGAAACTAAATGGAAACTATGGGATATAATTGTATTGTTCACAAAAGATAACATCAAGTGTCCATTTTACACAAAGCAGCCACGAAATTATTAGCTAGATTCTGACAACTTTACTGCAATAGTGATACTTAGTCTGGTAAGTAGCTACTTCAAAAGAAGTGAAAATAAGTTTAGAGATGGCAGTGTAAGAAGAAGTAACAATATTTGAGCTCTGTTCCATTTGCGTCATTTTTTGAAAAAATGGATCAATAAATGATAAAGGTAATTTTCTTATAAAGCATCAGGATTTTGGCTGTTGGAAGAAAAGTAGATCATTCCCAAGATCAACATGCAGAAGAAAAAAATTAGAGTTTAAGCAAGTCGGGGAATATATTGATCATTTAAAATATATACTGAGGAAATTAATGATTTCTAATGAACTGTAAAAACCTCTGTTTGGAATATTAACTAAAGGAATATGGCTTTACTTCGTATATCATCCTAGAACTCACTTTAATAAAAAATATGTCAGTGATATGTCATATGTCATAACCATACCTTCGCATTACTAAGGAGGTCTTACACAGGAGTCAGTATAGACTTTGGACATTATCGGACTTCGGACATTATTATCCTTTCTTGATTTGGGATGTTTTGGGGGGTACAGTACCTGCAAATACCTCTCATGAAACTCTTTGAAAGCTGAAAGATTAAACATGGCTGTTGAAACACCTTGGATTTAAGAATTGTATTTGGGTAGACTGGGTCATCTTTGAGGGATAACGATTTTTTAATATTGACTCTACAGAAAATTTGGCTTCCAACTTTATCTGCTCTGGATTTCACCTGAGGTAGGTGCCTGAACTGACTGATGTCAGCTCCCCTCCCAAAATGGTGTAACTCTACATAAGATGTTGGTGGCACCTTTGTATCTGTAGATTTTACTAAGATGTCATATTTTCTCTTAACTACTTTGCCTGACTTTTGCATGTCAGATTTTCACTATATTTTGGGTCCATTGGCTAGGTTATGACATACGGTTATAACACAAATCTTTGTTGGCAGCCTGTCTTTAAATAACCAGGCACTTTCACATTAATTGCAGAATGTAGCACTTGGAGATGTCCAAGAGGGGTGGAAAGGATTTGAGGCAGCTGGAGATTTTGTACATAATATTTGAACTTGATTGTTGAAATTTAAATCTTCAATCCCTGTATAGGAATTGATACAATTACCTTGGAATCTCCTTTGAGAATGTGTCTACCTATGCCTATGTGTGAGATTTAGGTGTGTATCTGTGAAAACTCCGATGAGAGCTTATTTTGGCTGACTAACTTTGACCATAGATATGCCTTCCTTACATTAGAAAAATTACATCAGATCTAATTAGCTTCATGTCAAAAACAGCAAAACCCATCTGTTTGCCTTCCTCTTTCCACAATGACACTAACAATAAGTAGCATATCTCCACTCCTCCCACGTCTCAATAGGAACTGTGAATGTGGGCCTCTGCTTCCCACTGATCAATGAGAAGTGAAGAAACTTTGAACAACTCACCTGTCTGTTCCTTGGCACTTCCCAACCATATAACATGCAACTGAAAATGAAGGTGACTGGTGTAGCACAGCCATGGTATACCTAGTGATTATATTTCAGCTAGGGTGGCTCTATTTCTCCTTAGAACCCAGTGGAATTGCTGTGACAAAAATTGCTATGTACAACACTGAGGAACTTCTGCATACCGATCAATCTAAGTGCAATTTATGTGCAAGAACCATGAAATGAAGCTAGAGTTATTCTGGCACCTAATAAGTGAATGAGATGACATTTTTCTCTGATTTAAAGCCCACAACTCTTTAATTATAGAGCATTTGGCCAAACCCATCTTCATTTCATGCATTTTTAGGTTGACCATAATGGGTTTTCTTGTTCTTATTTGGATTAAATTTTCAGTATGCTTCTTCATTCTGAGCCCCTTGCAAAGACTTTTAACAGCTGATCTGCCAGCACAAATATTGCTCTCAGTCACCTGTCCGAAAGCATGGTGGAAAACAGCCTAACATCCTTCTAATCAGGGGTGGAGGGCTGATGTTGTTAACAAAAAAGGAGAGAGAATAATTAAAAAAATTAAAAACATCTCAGTTTCTAAATATTGGGTGCTAGCTGTAGGTGATTTGCTAAAATGTATCAATGTCATTATTTTTATTGCTGCTTTTCTTCTTAAAATGTTAGATTCTTAGATTTTTCAGGTAATTTCTTGTTCTGTCAATTACCTTGGTATTTCCAGAAGTTCTTGCATAAATCAGTAAGTAAAAAGATCCCAAAAATCAGGTTTTTTGCTGTCTATGACACCACCATTCAATGAATTTCATTGCTTATTGTGTCTGCAGAATGTCTCTCCCTGACAAGACGTCAGTATCACATCAGCCATTTCACAGTGTTGAGAGCCTGCTCCTGATGTACAACAAGGGACATCGAATAAATCAAAACAATTGGGAAGTGTGACAATGACATCACTCTGTCAAAAAGATATAGTTTAGAGGTGACATGTTTTAGTCATCAGAGTAGAAACATGTTTGTTGACAAGAACAATTTATATTAGCCAGAAAAACATATTCTTTATTACAGGTCAGATTATACTGAAGTGTGAAATCGTGCCAATTAAAGATGGACCACTCATCTTTAATAATTAACATCCTAATTTAAAAGCAGAAGTTTGCTGTAGCTCTAACAGTATTTTCTCTTTTTTTTTTTCTTCTTTTTCCCTTTTTGCATTGAAGTGTTCTTCTATAGTTCTTATTATTGGAAAGTACCTGGGTTCTCACGAGCAATATTGACTGATTTCTTATTCCCTTAGGAAGGTGGCAACATTTCATCCAAAAACAGTATAGAAAGGAAGCAAATCTTCCATTGGATTTTTGGATGGGTTTACTTACACAATTTAAAATAAATTAAAACATTCAGAGTCCAATTTGAAGTCTGCTCTCTCAATAAAATGCACAGAGATTCATGCTGGCAACTTCTATTAATACTAGTGGAAGTTATTAGGTATGTCTTCCACAGGCATTGATGGAAGAATTTCCTGCTCATTTGTAAAGTAGGTGGAAGTGAATGATCCCCCTGAGACATACCTTCTGGAAAAGTGAATTAGGTATGGCTATGAACATGATGAAAGAAAATGAAAAAACCTCTTTCCAGAGGATGTTACGGAAAGGTGGTAAAAGTTAAAAAATCAATGGATCTGGCAGTGTACTAGATCAAAAAGTGACCTTGGCTGATATTTGTGCCTTTGATAAATGGCTCTTGTAAATCAAGGGGAATGTTGTACCACCACACCTGGGATGAAAAAGTTTAAGTGTTCTTGATGAACTTTATAAATGCCAGTTAGCAGATGTACTTTGGGGCTATTAACATTTGTACACTTTATACATACAAATGAAACATAGAAATCAGATTGGTAGAACTTCTGATGCCCAGAGAGGAGCACAAGCCTCCACTCTCTGATGAATGAAGACATGTCTCTGATATATCATTAATAAGAATAAGTTTAAATAAATCGTACATAAGTTGAGAGAGGAATTTTGAAAACAATTCGGTTTATTGCCTGTATATTTGGATGAATGATTTGTGTACAGCTTTTCAGTAAGTCTTGTTCCCCATTTTCTTAGAGGTTTTCAGGCACTTGATTTGCTTTATAGTAATTTATTCATACAAAGTTTATTCATTTTACCAAAACAGAAGTGCATATATGCTATGTTGTATTGCTACTATGACCTAATTTCCCAGCTGATTCGGGTTGTATTATGCCTCTGCCCTGGTGAGCTCAGTATGGTTGTGGGAAAGAATAGCAGGTAATCTGGGCATTTGCTTCTTCATAGATTGATTTGTGCTTTCAGAATCTGATATATCAGAATGACATTTGAAATATTTCTTCTTTCTTCTTTACTTATACATTTGGCTATGGCCAAAATATCACTGATAGAAAATATATATAAATTGATATTAATTTTATGTAAAATGGGGGAACCATATTTTAAATCCTCTGTCATTTACTCGGAAGATTTACCCTTGCCCTGTATTCAGATTATAGCTGAACTCTTTTAGACTGGTTGCCTGCAATGTACTATAAAAGATAAAAAGTCAAAATCATACTTATCCATAAAATCCTGTAAGTTAATTCACAAATTCAGAGCTGCTATTAGTTGTTCTCACCCAGAAAGAACCAGCTTGCAAGGAAAGTAAAGGACAATTTGGTAAGTTTTAAATGGACATAACAGGAAACTTCTATCTTCAGGGAGAACTTGTATAATTTGAGTGGAAATAATTTGACAAATCAGGATCTCAAAGCACCTGAGATACCGTGGAACAAACATGGCTAAACTAATTGTTTAGCCATACCAACAATGCAAATTGTTCTGCAACTTTAAGGTATGGAATAAACAAAAGACACGAAATTATTCCAAAATCACTTTGTTACTAATCATCCCAGCAGTAGACAAATGTATGATCTTGATCCTCCTGACAGGTATCACAGAAGCAATTTGCTTTGATACTTTGTATAATGGGGTCTCACCGTTTTGTTGGAAATATTCCATCTCTTGAATATTTTATATTTTCACAATGTGTATTTAAGTTACTGAATAAATATGAAAACCAGAGTCTATTTTTTTCAGAAGAGTCTACTCTTTTTGCTCATGCCTTACAGACTTCCCTATTTTCTTGCAAATTGGAACAGCATTGAAAATATCGATTCAAATTACAACCCTTGTATACAGACTTTCTCTGTGCAAAAACTCTTAAAAAATTATGAATTGGAAATCTTTCAGGATTTTCCATTTCAGAGTCATAAAGAGCCTTCACTTCCCAACTAGGCAGCAATGAAGTAATAAAAGATTTAGAAAAACAGGGAAGTATTTGCACACACTGAGAGCTTAAAGCTTCTTTTAAAGACAGATGCTTCTGCTTTGTACATGGCTTTACTGAATTGTACATTTATTTGAATCTCATTTCAAGTTATATATTTCTTATATATGGAGATGTGGAACACATGTACACACATGATGGTATCACAACATGTGGGTGTCATGGTTAGGGACTTCTGTTAGGAAAACTTGAGGGTGAACTAGGATCACGGAGCTTGTATAGAGATGAAGAAATGCAACTTAATAAAATGAAGCTTCTAGTTAGGCTATAATGCTTGGGTTTTGGTCATATATGAAGGATTTTGTTTTTATTAAAGAACATAAGCCATACACTAAATCTGAAATATATTGCTTGGGTAAGCCAAGCACAAATCAATATGACATGGTAAAGCTATTCAAAATTTCCTGGGCATTGAAAGAAATAATGGCTGTGATGTCAAACTAGATGAGAATGTATTCGATATTCTTACATGTAATGCACAAGGCAAATGCATATCTTTAGTTAAGGATGGACACTAAACTCAAAATTGAAAAATCTTGTGCTTGGGCACAGAGAAGTTCATGCAATTACTTCTCTCATTTTCTGCTTATATATTCATCTTGTTAAATTTTGCTTTGAATTTCAATATCTACCATTCCGTGCACCTCACTGCCTGAAATTCACCTGAATCTGATTAGTTTCACATGGGTTTTATATCAACATAAATCTGGCCCACATTTGTTGCAAGGAGTGATAATACCAGGCTACGTTCCAAGTAGGCATTGAGATCCCCTACCTGGTACCTGACACATCCTTTGTGTCAACCCTTCAAAAAGCTTTTCCTCGTGATCTTTTAGAAGTAAAGTTTGGCTCAGCACAATAAATCAAGCTTAATCAGGTGTTACTGCTCCTGTTCACAGAATCACACAGAATCACAGAATTCTAGGGTTGGAAGGGACCTCGAAGGATCATCTAGTCCAACCCCCCTGCCAGAGCAGGGTCACCTAGAGTACATCACACAGGAACACCTCAGATCACAATGTCAATGAAAACTGAAATGCTGAAGTGAAACAGCACTACTGTGTGTGAATGCAGCAAATAAATAAAATGTTTTTTTGTTTGGTTTTGGGTTTGGTTTTGTTTTTTCTTTCCTGTGATGAATACTGCAATGCCCACTTTTTTGGCCTGGAATCCTTTCTCTCAACACTGGATGGCAGCAGTCAAGGCAAATAACTCCCAGCCACTAGTAATTTGTACCTCAAGAATATTCAGGTGCCTTTGCATTTAAAACTTCTCAGTTTCTTCTTTACTTTTGCCTAAAGGTTTTCTAAATACAGCAAAACATTTAGTAGCCATTAACATCCTAAGTGAAAAAATTTAACACGTTCATTACAAGAAGAAAAAAGTAGCAATGTAATACAGCAGCAGTAGAAATTCTGCAACCCCGAATGACACCGGTTGTTAAATCTGGGCTAGATGAACATGTATATCTGCTTTGGGGTTTCCAGCTGTGTCCACTTTCTAGTTCTTAAGCAGCAAATTCAAGGTGAATTATTTACTACTATTATGAAGAAAAAGAACAAAAAAAAAAAGAATAAAAATGCTTCCATTAACTGATGTGAGACATCCTGGGCTAGCCCATAGACAATGTGGCTAAAGGAGAAAGATACACAGATGACAGCAGTAATTTCAGCAGTTGGACTGTTTCTGAAACAATTAATAGAGACACATAGGTAAGATCGGCAAAGAAAAAATTAAATTAAAGCTTTTAAAGCTTCAAGAAACTTTGTTGAGATGGCTGAATAATGGGAATGTTTATTTTGCATTCCACAGGTGCCAAGGGCTCCTACCACAGCACAGATTTGCCCCTGAGAAGAGCCACCAGGCAGAGCTGGCCGCAGCACAGCTCAGGGTGAAGCTGGCAGGGGCCCTGTCTAATGTGCCACTGGAGGTGCTGGTTATGTACGGCACAGTGGGACCTCTGTCCCCTGCACACACAGTGGCTGCCACGCCTGGCTGCCTCCTACTCAGAATGTTTTCTCATTGTTTCATGATTGGCTGGGTGCCATTTTCTGAAACCAACAGATTTGTTCCCTGTTTCATTTTTGCCAGCAGTGTTCCTGTATAAACCTACACAAATTTACATACATGCATATATATTTCTCCTTCAATATATAAACATAAATTAATATATATTATTATATATTATATATAAAGCTATATAGAAAAGAGTGTACAAATATGCATAAATATATTTTTATTTATATATACACAGCTGCACATTAAATAAATATATTAGGTATATATAGATATGACACCTATATTTGAACATATATAAACTATATATATATATCTCCTTTAAAGTGTAGGTTAGTAGTAAAAACAACTTCGTTTATAAGAGCAAATTAAATGAGTAACTAAATTTTAATGTGAATAGAAAGTAATTAAAAAATTTCAAAACACAGGTGCAGAGCTCCCAATTCCAAAGGCTGCTGGAGAAGCCTTCACATCTCTGGGGTGGGGGAAGCTGACAAGGGTGGGGGTGTGTCAGATGCAAGAATGGGGATGGACACGAACGTGATGAATCACTGAATCACAGAATTCTAGGTGTTGGAAGGGACCTCGAAGGATCATCTAGTCCAACCCCCCTGCCAGAGCAGGGTCACCTAGAGTACATCACACAGGAACGCATCCAGGCGGGGTTTGAATGTCTCCAGGGAAGGAGACTCCACAACCTCTCTGGGCAGCCTGTTCCAGTGCTCTGGCACTCTCACAGTGAAAAAGTTTCTCCTTATATTCACATGGAACCTCCTATGCTCCAGTTTGCATCCATTGCCCCTTGTCCTATCATTGGTCATTACTGACAAAAGCTTGGCTCCCTCATCCTGACACTCACCCTTTACATATTTGTAAACATGGATGAGGTCACCCCTCAGTCTCCTTTTCTCCAAGCTAAAGAGACCCAGCTTCCTCAGCCTCTCCTCATAAGGGAGATGTTCCACTCCCTTAATCATCTCTGTGGCTCTGC
>VZRW01013289.1:0-54654 GCA_013398125.1 Aegotheles bennettii
AGGGTTCTGGTCTTGTTAGGTACATGGGTGCCTGGGTTGTTCCTCCCCAGGGTCAGACTGTGCATCTGTCTTTGTGGAACTTCATGAGATTCCTGTCTTCCAGTTTCTTCAGTCTGTTGATGTCCCTCTGAACAGCAGCACACTTATCCCGTGCATCAGCCACTCCTCTCACCTTTGTATCATCTGCAAACTTGTTGAGAGTGCATTCTGACCCATCGTTGCAGGTCAGTAGTGGAAAGGTTAAACAGTATTAGCCCTTGGGGTACACCACTATTGACAGTCTCCCAGCTGGGCTTTGGGCTGCTAATCACACAGTAAGTCCCAAGCCAGTTTTCAGTCCACTTTACTGTCTGCTTACCTAACCCATACCTTGTCAGCTTATCTATGAGGGTTTTATGGAAAACTGGGTCAAACACCTTACTAATTTAGGATAAACAACATCCACACCTGTCTTCTCGATCAGTGACTTAGTTGCCTCATTGTGGAAGGCTATCAGGTTGGTTAAGCATAATTTCAGCTTCATAAATCCATGCTATCCGCTCAGAATCACCTTCCCATCCTTCATGAGTCTGGAAATGGTTTCCAGTGTAAGCTGCTCCATCACTTTCTCAGCGATTGAGGTGAGGCTGACTAGACTCTAGTTCCTTGGCTAGCTCTTCTTCCTCTTCCTGAAGATAGGAGTGACAATTGCTTTCTTTCAGTCTTCACAAGCATCTCCCTATCACTATGAAAAGAAGACAATCAAGAATAACCTCACAATGCCATCAACCAGCTTCCTCTACACATGTGGATGCATCCCAACAAGCCCCATGGACTTACATATGTCCAGTTTGTTTGAAAGTTCCCTAACCTGGTCTTCCTCCAGAAAGATGCCACTGGGGCACTAGGATATCAGGTTTTACACTGTCGCTCCAAATCTCACTTCACTGACACACTGCATGGAAATGGGCATATCAATTTCAAAATCTTCAACCAGAGGGTCTTTTATTTCTATGTTATGTTTGTGCTTTGCATGAGGATGAACAGAAGAATGACTTGTCATTCCCAGCCCATGATGGGATGACGCTGCACCAACCTTGTTCCTGTATCCATATATCCTGTATCACCATATATCTCCAGGTGAACTATTTTTGCTGCAGGCAAGAGTTAATGCTCTTGCTGATCTTCCTGCTTCATCATACTTTCATTGCTTTTCATTGTGATCAAAAAACCATATTTTTCTTTCAAAATGAGTTGATTTTTTTCTTTGCATTAGTGAGCATAGAAGACGACATGCAGCATTCTTGTGAGCAATTCCAGATAGGCAGAATACAGAGATTCTTTTTTAGTTCTTTCTGTCTGACAGCATTAGTTAATGTTAATGCTACTTAGTGCTGATTTGTGCGGTTTCAGTACATACAAGGCACAAGGCAGAATTTACAATGAGGCACTAGGCATAAGACTATCTTAGTCTGAGGAGAAAAATATTAAAATGCTTACTTTATAACTATTCTGCAAAGTATCTTCTTTGGGTGAACTCCTTGGAAACATGTATCATAGTGATAAGGCATCTAGATGGGGTGGACATGGTAATTGTCTGTAGTGAAAAAAAACCTTTGGATTCTGAAAGAGGTCTTAAAATCGGAGTTCACTTGAACACACACACACAATGGTGAACACTAGCTTAATGCTGAACACTATGTATATTGTAGGTGGTAACTCCAGCCAGAGCAATGCTATGAAATGCAGGTTAACCACTGGGAAGGGGAATTGAATTACTCCCAAACAAAGCAGTTGTCATCTTTTTCTTCTTCGATAAAGAGGAAGGAAGCATTTAAGCATTTCATAACTGCAGTGATGATCTGAATTCAAATCCCAGCTTTGATCAATCTTTTATTAGGATTCGCAGAAGTTTGGAGCAGAGGAAGAAATGTTCCTTGCCCTGACTTGCAGTCTACACTTGCAGGTTCTCCTTTCAGGAAGGAGGACTAAGCAGACAATATGCCAGATGTGTGAAATGAAGGAAGCCTCCCACTTTTTTTTTTTTTAAAAAAAAAGAGCCAGAAATGTAAAATGATCTGCTCTTGTTTCCTCTTGTAAAGCTTATTCCTTGAAAGCTACATTCATTTAAAATGACTGAGCTGCGTTCACTGAGCACTGGTATCTTTGGAGCAGGCCCAAGATTTCTGCTGTGCAGCAGAAGATGAGCAAGGTGCAAGACATCTGTCTCCAACATACAACACAAGTTTGCCCACAACTACTATTTCAACTGAGGTGTGGGCAACTCAGCACATAAGAAATTAGAAAGCAAAAGAAAAAGAAAATAATGATTATATCCGAAATTATCAGTAGTATCAGTCACCCAAACAGTTATGCATGAGGGATAAAACTAAAGCTTTTAGATTTTCAGTATCCTTCCCATTCCTTCTTTTTCTTCCAAATTAAATGAACAGAAGGTGTTTAATGGCTTGGGCTTGTGTTCAAGTTTGCTGTATTTAATATTTTTTTTAGGATTATTGAACTGAAAGTTACTGAAGTTCTTTACCTATATGCAAATATATATTTTAACTTCTCCCCTTAAGATGAGATGTGTATCTTTCATACTTCCACATTTCAAGAATTGGTAAAATTATATTGTACAAACTTGCAGAAAAATGTGCCATTTGGAAATCTTTCTCTCATATAGAGAAGGAAGTTCAAGTTAAGGATGAAATTAAAGGTGGAGAGTTCAAAAGAACTGTTACACTGCAGCTCACCAACACTGCACGTGTGGATCTCCAATATCAGTACATAAATTTGGAAGCAGAGCCAGGTAGGTAGCAAATCTGTCCCTATATTGCACTTGTTGAATGCTGGCTGAAGTTAAATACAGTTAAATGATGCAATCATCAAATGAAAATTACCATTAGAATCACATTAACAGTGTGATATTAATCAAGTGGAAGAGAGTGGTTACTTCAAACGGGATTTTAAGAATGAGTTTTTGTAACCTTAATGGATGAAAACACTAACCCTGAGATCTAATTAGCATGACACTTTTCCTGGTCCTTTGAAGCAATAGTCAGATCTTACAACTTCACGTGCATTAAGTGGATTATGCAATTAGTCTTTATCTCTCCAGATTGCACAGATATGAAATTTGCCTTGTTAATGCTGGGCTGTGCATCATTTGGGGTGATGCAATGTTAATACATTAAAGACATTTGGGTGTACTGTTGTTAACATTAAACACAGACTCATTCGTGCTTCAAAGTGTATTGTAGAAAAACTGGGTAGAAAATCAGTAACCAAACAGAGATGAGAAAAATTGTGAACTTTGTAGCTTCTATATGAGCTCTGCTTATGTCCTGTTGGTTGTCACCTCCCTCGGGCTGGAGAATCTCATTCATCTCCAGATTCCTTTTGACTTTGGGGCAGCAGGAGTATTAACATCACTTACATTTGTGCTCCCAAAACGTTATTGAATCTTGGCAGAGAAACAAAAGCTTGATTTGGGGTTGATTTAGCACATGTTCAGAATCACTTGTTTTAGCAGATCTTTTAAACAACAATGCAGATATGCTCTAAAGCAGGAAGACAATGGGCTCAAAAAGCAATGACAAGGAGGATGCAGTTTTGTCCTTGTCATACAAACTAGGTGGTATATAACCAGCTTGCTTACTTCTCACTCATGTGAATTCATATAGGCATTTGACGTCATCGATGACCATCACCATTACTGGCTCTTCACTTCTCATACTTTCTTTCTTCAAACGTTTTGTAAAATAGTCTCAGTTTCTTTTGTCAGCAAAGAATTGGAAAACAAAAATTATTTTTTGTCCTTCTGCTGACAACAGGCCATTCTAAAATCTACATAAAATCTATTTCAGCAAAATACAAGTGACTCACAAAGTAAAAGTTTCCAGAGCATAGACCTTAGTCAAACAGCCTGCTGGCCTTCACAGTGACTTTACTGATAGAGGCCCTAAAGTACTACTGTGTTCTTTCATCAGCTGAACTTCCCCCTTCAAAGAAACCTGAGATTCCTACAAGATCCTGTGTTTAATTCCATTGTAGTAAATTCCCTTTCATTTCACTAGCAAGGAAGACAGGAAAGGGTAAGGCGATTCTGTAGACTGCTCAATACTCATCCATTTTCCAGGCTATGGTCTCCTGAAAATCCAAGAGGAGCTCTTTTTTTGAGAAGAAAACAAAAATGCTGAGTAAAAAAATTTGATCATAGCCATGTTTGCAATTCTGAATTACCTTTTGAGTGAAGGGAGAACAGGATATGTTTGAGAAAAGAAGCTTAAGCTCTGTCATTTATGAGCCTCTGCTTCACATTAGCTGATTGCAGTGAGTAATAATTCCTAAAGTTCCTTTACTGCCTCCTACTAATACATATTAAACATCATGTCAAGGCCAAAGTAATGGCTGCTTTCCAAAAATCATAATACAGCCAGACACTGCAAGAGGATATGTGCTTTCTGCTAACACATCTACCTGATTAAAGAAGTGCAGATTGGCATTGTTTCTTTTCCTCCTCACATATTTCCATGCGCTACAGCATGTATGAATGGATTGTCCTTGAGACAAGCGTGCTGCTTATCTAAAGAGGAAAGCCTGGTGTCAGGAGTTCAGGGCACTTGACATATCATAAAATTACCCTTCAGCAAACAGAGTTATGAAAAGCCATGTTTAATGCTAGGGTTATGTTTACATGTTGAAAGACAATTTGTTTCCCTGCTGTAACTAATTTAAAACCTTGTGCATGCCATTCTGGTGGCTGTTAAGTTAAATGTGAATGCTGGTATGTATTAATCAGCAGTTAACCACCAACAAAACTAATGTTCCTGAGAGGAATACTTTTCTACAGAAAGCACATGGAGTTGGACTTCTGAGTCTTTCCAAGTACCTTTCAAAAAGACAAAGGGCATAGTCTATGAAGCTCAAATACAGCTACATACCCACCTGAGGATGTGCCACGGGCACGCTCATCAGCCAGCCCAGTAGTCAAAAGCCTCTGTTAGTCCCACATGAAACAAAATCTACGGTAACTTGGTATGATGGTTTAGTCTTCCTGTCATCCTCAGTATTAACCCAGTTTCTTTCAGGCTATTTCCAACTCTTCTTCTCTGTAATAGTGAATGCAGACTGAGATTTAGGATCTTGTTTGTAGGTCCATCAACATAAGCTGAGGACTGGGTAGCAAGAGTTGGGCTTGTGCATGGGATCCTGCTATGATATCGTTGCTGCTTGGTGGAGGAGACAGTCAATTGTACTGCACTTCTGTGATGTTCAGAAGTCAGAGGGATGACCTGATCATACAGGTTTTAGTTCACAGGACAGAAAACTGATATGACCTACTTTTAAGAAAACTCATATTCTAATAACATGCAATATAAGAATGAAAGTATGGAACGTAGGGCTAGCAAACACTTACATATCGGTAAGAATAAGCCAGAATAGTGAAATCCTTTAAATTCCACAGCCTAGCAAAAGTTTAACATGTGTTTAAATTTGACATCAGTGGGAGCAATAATCGAACTGTGACACTTAAAAGCCTTCCAAACAGAAACAGATCTAAGCTTAAACACTTATTACACATAAATAGCCCAACACATTCGGGTTGGACTAGAGGACCCTTTCCAACCCAAACTACTACTATGATTGTATGATTCTATAAGCAAGCATTAAATGTTTGTTGAACAATAGATTCTCTTCTTTATTTCTTAAAAAATGAAATTATAACATGAAACACAAAACAAATACATGAGCCTGCTGAGGCTGGTATCCCAACCAAATTCTGACTTGATTAAGTACATATTTTCTTTCTTCTGGCTTCAGCAAGCCTTTGCAACCTTCTTGTATTTGTGGAGTATTGCATATTTAGGCTGCCCACTTCCACCCTGGAGATAGCTACCCTGTCATGGCACAGATGAAATGACCAGTAGGCACAAGGCAATTCTTCTAGAAACAGTGAATAGCTGAACTGGCCAATTATGCATACTGCAAAATCAGTATCAGCAGCAGCTCGTATGCACTGCTTTGCACTTGGGTGCATTAAAAACGGAGACATGATGCATGTCTCCTCAGTGACCTGTTTATGCCCTGAGGAGTGAGATTTAAGTGAAAAGTTTAAAATTCCCTCTAAACTCACAATAACAATCTGGAGAACCACAGCCTTGACTGAAGTTGTTTAACCCCTCACTTCTCCGCAAATCAAAAGACACGGGGAAAAAATTAAGGATAGGCCATGTTAGAAGTAGGTTAAATAAGCAGTAGAACAGAGTTATGCACTAGATAGGAATTGTGATAATACTTAGTATCTGGTAATACACTAAGTATTCTGATATTGGAGTAGTATATACTAGCAGGCTGATAAAGGCATTTGCAGTGTGGATAATCACTGCCTCTTCTTGTCTAAGAGTAGAAGAAAATGCTCCTAAAAATCAAAAATGGACAAAATACATGTGTGCATTTTAGTCTGGAACCAGATCAAATAAATAACTTATATTCTGCCTCCTTTAAGCCACAATAGAATTTTAGTAGAGTTTGGACCTCACACTGTGTTTTTGCACCTCAAGGTTTCAGTTTAAGTTCCTACTTGGTTTAGCTTTTGGGGTTTTTTTGTTTTTTGCTCCTGTAAGGAGCAGCTCTGGGTTAATACATTGAAATCTGCTGTATGTGACAACCTTCTGTCCACATGGCAATAGATCTTGAGTGTAAAGGACTTCCTCTGTGAAATCTACACCAACCAAAGGCTAAAAGGTCTTCCTAAGGAAATGAAATCAAAGTAGGACCAACTCACATCCCATTTCCAAAATGTTACTGAACGTTTGCTTTTTAATACTTCTGTAAAAGTCATTCTGGGTGTTAGCATGTTGGCAGAACTACAGGACTTAAAGTGCTACATTGTCATGGGTTATATTTAGACAAGTGGTAAATAACATTGCCCTTTATTTGCAATTCTGTTTGTATAGTTGAGTGCTGATTTTCCATTTATTTCATTAATTTTTTGTGGGCTTCTTTGTGTTTTTTCCTCATGTTTTGTTTTAACTTCTCAATTTTCAGCCCCCCCTCGGTGATGTGGCGTTTTGATCCCACTGAAGTCATAATAACTCTGGGTGCTATTAATTATTGCAAAAAGTTTTTAGTCTGTTTCCAATTGTCGAACAGAGAAAAATTGTTTCCAGTAAAGCACATGAACTAATGGAGTAGTTTGCTGGATTGTGACTAGCTTTGGTCTATACTGGATTCAGCTGGTTGTTTTGTTACTGCTAACTTCGTATTTTTATTACTGTGTGCTAAGATGCATTGCAGCCAGCAGATTACAGATTAAATAAATAAGGAAAAAGGTGATAGCACCCTGAGAAATTAGCAAATCTATACTTTGAGAAGGAGATGACACTTTCCACCTACTGTACCTAAGTGGAGGACTTTTTACTTGCACTCTCCTGCCTGCTGGAGGATGCCATCATTGTTCCTATTTTGCTGACTGTGACCAACAGCAGTCCCCTGCTTCTCCAGCAGCTCCAGATAACTGTCTTGATGTATTGCTGGATGGACTGGATTTGCACTGCCCTGCAGTCCTGCTGATACAAAAATGCCTTTAAGATCCTGCCTTTCCCATCCTAATCTACAAAGGAAACAGGAAAAAGGAACTTAAACTCCCTGTACTCAGACAGCAATGAGACTGTTCCAGCCTGCGCCAGTGCTATGATTTCTTGCCTGGGACTTGTAAACAGTGTGCCATGCAGAAGAGTCTCTGGTAAAATCTGCCCCAAGAAAAAGATACTCCATGAGTGATTGTAAAAACTGGATGGATGTATTTTGGAAACCATGGACCCTTTAGCACATCTAGTTCTTTATGGATTCAGCCTGATGATTTCAGGTAAGCCTTTGCTTTATTATCTGCAGTCGACCTGTCATGCCTTTCTTGTTTCTCATGCGATGTGCAGATAAAACGCATGACTCCCTACTCCTTACTCCAGCATTTTATTGATTTAAGTACCTGTGTTTGTTTCAGTGAGTCTACTTATCTCTGTGCAGCGAGTGAGGGCAGGACTGTGGCCAAGCTACCGGGGAGAATTTGACTACATGTAGAATCCGCTGCTACCTCTTTTAAATTGTTGACACGCACGCACATTGAAACAGGGTTTCTCTTCTGTTTAATTAACTTTTTCACAAAGGTTATAACTTGAAAACCATTAGTGTCTTTCCCCAAGAATGTCTGCTGTAAATACAGATTAAATATTGACTTTTTCTATGACTGACTTTATGAACTGGCTGTACAGTAGGAAATGTTGATGTTTCTAGGCATTCCCTGATTTTAGACAACTTTTTAGACAAAATTCCACAACTGGAATCTAGATCAAAGTCAGTGGACAAAAAGGGCAGAAAAATGCACCATATATAAGATCAATTAATAACAATTTAAATACAGCTAAAGAATGATTCAACATTATCAGCAAATGTCATTAGTTCAGCAAGTCAGAAGTTAGTCATAAGAGACATCTGCAGAAAGGTATACAATAAGGTTATACTAATGCCAATTCAGTTTATAGTATTCAGAGAATTAATGTTAGAGTTGCTTTGCTGAAGCTATAGCAAGCAGAGCCCTAAGGAAGTCTGCGCTCTTCCCATCAGATTCTTAGTTGCTCAGTATTTGAGTATTGCTTTCATAATCCATATTTTGATTTTCTAGATAGTTTCTTCTGGGTAACATACTAAGCAAAATCTGTAAAATAGAAATACAACTCACTCAGTAACCCTAGACTCTTAACTCACTCCTAACTATTTCATTAAGATATGCATAGGTTGTTCCAGTCCATCTTGTAGTAGAAAGATGATGTGCTGTAAAACTGCAGACTGTGCTACAATGAGAACCAGAAGGTAGCAAGAAGAGGCAGAAGTCCTCATTGCTAAGTAACTTGCTTTACAGTTTCCAGATCTTCTTGATTAGTAACATGTTAATAGCTAAGTGAAATTATGAACAAATGAGTTTGAGAAGTTACTTCTGGCATCTAGAAAAGGATAGAGATTAATAATAAAAAAAAAAGGTGTTTAAAGTCCATTGAATGTGTGTTTGGAAGTATTCTTATCGAGCCATTGCTGTCATAGGCTGCATATTTTTTATCGATTCCTCTTTTGCAGCTCAAGTTTCTTGATTGTTTAGCTGCACATTGATTCAATCTATTTAGCCCTCAGATCACTTCCAGTTTTTCAGTTCAAGAAGATACCTGGTGCTGTAAGCTTTATAGATGGAGAAGAAAAGAAAGTCCAGTTACCCCAGTTGTTTTTTCCTTGTCTCTCCTGTTTCTCTACATGGTAACATATACCTAATTGAGACAGAAAGCAAGCAACATTCATTAAGTCACAAGTACGGGAGAAACAAAAGTCGGCTGCAGAGTTTAGCCATAAAGAAGAGCTGCCAGTCACTGCCTTTTTTCCACAGGGGCTGACCAGCGAGGTGTGTGCTGCAGTCACACCCATCTCGATAGATCTGTCAGCTTTCCCGCTTTTGTTTGAGAATGATATCATGTTTCCTGGGGTGAGTGGTGGAAGACAATGCGAGCCCGCTTTCCTCTGTGTACCGCAGGCGGAGTTCAGGAAAGCAGGCATGACATTCCCTGAGCAGGGGAGGCTTTACACCCAGCACAGACAGTGAACCAGCTTAACATGGTCCCTGAGGATCGTGGGCTCCTCTGGGTGTGTTGCTGGGTAGGCACAAAACCTGCTGCATGCTTTTCCAAGGTGAAGACCATCAGCTTGGCTCCCATTGCAAGAGAAGGACTTTGAGTTAATGTCTTTTTCTTTCCTTTTTTTTTTTTTTTAATAACAGTATTCCATTTGCAACTAGAGCTACAGATCTGATTTAAAAGGTAATGTTTAAAACATACACAAATGCTGATTTTTGTACTGTATATATGGTCACTGCGAGCAGTAGCAAATGTTCAATTAAACTGACAAGGGGTAGAATTTATTCTTGTTGGGTTCCTTGAAACTAGACTGAGCATCACCACGTGGTTTTCTTTTGGTTGATTCTACTCTAGTCAACGTTTTGTAGAACCAAAATTATCCTGGCTTCCATCCTGAAGCATGGATTCAAACCCCAAGGTTGTGGTTAGGCGCGATCTGTTAAGTTCCGAGTGAAGAAGAGCCACAGACTCACCTGTTCCCTTGGCAGGTTGGGAACAAAGTAAGGAATGAGTGTCAGAACTTGCATTTTGCCTCTTAACAATGTCTTCATATGGTCTGGAAATTTGCTTGCAGCTTCTCACAGTGGGCCAACTCTCACAAATGTTCATGTGTGGGCCTTGTTTTAGAAAGATGGCCACAGTCAGTAAGAGATTTGTAGAAACCAGCAACAATTGAAACCACTTTCAAGCACATTTCTTTGACTGTTTCTGGCAGGGAACAAATACATTATCAAATATCTCCATTCTCCAAGAGAGACAGATTCTTCTGCGCTTTGCTCTACCAATAATCTTAGATCCAGTGGGTTTCTAAAAATAGTGGATTTTTTCTGTGTGTTACACCCAAATATGGTAAAAGACTCAAAAGGTTGTATTAGCCTTTTAAGAAGGAATAACAGTAGAGCTAAGAGTGCAGTGGCATTCAGTGGTAGCACTCATCACTCCTGTTGATGGCTGCATTTTCTTTGGGATCAGTTAGGTATTATGAAAAAAAAACAAAAACAACATAAATAATATATCTTATAATTATGGGACTCATTTATATATTTAGAAAGTTAAGCAGCTTTCAACATACATTACCAGACACACACACACTATTATGATGCTGTAGGCTCTTCAAAAATACAAGAAATTGTATTTTATAGTTAGATTAGCAAGCTCTAATAATTCTGTTTCAAGACTAGTTTTTTCCTTGGAAAGCTTAACCCAAAGAAAACCTGTATTAACCTCTGGTTAATACATGCCTGTGACACTGAGCACACATATCATTCTTCCCATAATTAAAGGGACCAGGCCTCTGGGAGTATCTTCAAATATGTTGTTATTAGACCAAATGGCACCTAAGCTTCAAACAGTCTGTCCTACAGCTGCAGTGCTGAGATTTTGAGCCTCCCACAGCCAAAGCAGTGGACACAAACCACATTTGAGCTTTTAATCTCAGGTATTTCAAAACTATGCTCACCAGACATTAGACTGACACACAACTTTTCAGACACCTAAATTATCAAACTGCTAATGTGAATTGCAAGATAAATTAAAAAGGGATTTCATTTGTTGTTCCTGAAGTGTATTTGATTTATGAGACACAGCAATTGTATCTGCCTGCCACACTTGTGTTATTTACCCAGAGGGAAGAGTACCCTAGTGCCATGAGTCTGAAATTTAAACGGAAATTAGATTCCTCTCAAAATGTAACCTTTATCTAATTCAGAAAAGATGAGCCTGCCACAGGAATCACTGGTTGAACATGCTGAATGTTAATATTTCTGCAGGGGTCTGTTAGGACAATCATGACTAGAAAATTGATTGATCTGTTCAATGGGAGGAAGAGAGCTGTTCTGGTTTAGTTACGTTGCTGACTATATGTGTGCAAAGAAAAAACTTCTGTCTGTGACATAATTCATTGCTCCCTGACTCTGCAGCTGGAAGCCAAAAACAACAGCTCCAAGCCTGTGCAGGCAGCTCTGTGTATCAACCCTGAGTGGAATTACAAAAGTGGACTGATTCTCTCCAGTTCTTTTATCTTTTTAGCTTCAAAGCTTGCTTTTATTGTGTGCCTGGTTCAGACCTAGTGAGAGGTAGAGTCACTCTGAGGAAGCCTGCATTCCCAAAGGCCATTTTGGCAGCTGGGAATAGTCAGGAGTGAAAAGGCATTGCATCAGACCCAGAGGGATCACATCTAAAAGGATGAAATTAAATCACACTGCATTCTCAAGTGCTAATGTATGCTATTGTTTTAGATATATATTTCATATGTGTATATATACATACATACAAACATACATTCATATATTAGATTGTTTGGGTATTTAGTCATAATTAAGCTGTTTGGATGGATTACGTTTTTGCTGAAGTTTCATTTCAGGGAAAAAAAATGAAGTTCTAACATTTTGCAGAGATGGTCTAATACCCACAAGAATTTCATCTGGAAGACTTTAGGTGGGCAACAGGGAGCATAGAAGTCAGAGAAACTGACTGCAGCTGAGCAGCTGGCTTAATGGCAGGGGAGATGTGGAGTTGGTTCTACATGTGCCCACAATGATAATTACCTGGGTTTGAAACCTGCTCTGTGTCAGTCACACGGGCTTGAACCTGCTTGGTCCAGACTTGTCTCTTAGACACATAAAAACTGTTCAGCTTTCCCTGGAAGACCAAGAAGTCATTGTGGTGTGGAGGGTGTTGGGTAGGCGCAGAAGGAATAAATCAAAAATGGATGTATCTACCACTTGTGTGAGATAGATATATAGCTCCATTGTCAGCTCCCAATGGGATGCAAGACCCACCTAGGACTGGAGGGATGAAAATCTTAGAGAAATTGCAATGAAGAAATGTGCTCCAAAGACAGTACCAACCCTGTGCATGTGGTAAGATCATGTTTAGGCTGCTGTTCCACTGTGGATTCAGTGGAGACACAAGCAAAGCATCAGCCAGTGTCTGAACTGGAGACTTTCCTGTACAGAATTTAAAATGCTGATTGTCTTTTATGGTTTGGAATTGATAACTGAACTCCAACTAACACCCAGTCTAAGAACATGCACTAATAATGTTAAACAAAGGTCATATCATAAAGAAGTAAAAAAACCCATCAAAATTAATTTTGTAATTCATCACTAGAAAATGCAAGCACTTTCAGGTTGTGAAGATACTAGGCATTTACTAAATTCTGAAATTATTTTTTAAATACAGGTTCACAAATGACATTTCTGTATTCAAGGGTAATGTATGTAAACTTTTAACTTCAAGGTCAGTATTTTGCTTGTCTGATATTTATTTATGTTTTGAATTGTGTCAGCCTGTCTAATGAAGTGGCTTGGTTAATTTCCCCTTTGGAGTGTAACAAGTCTCTTTTGTCAATGCAGTTCCATCTGCACTTCTGATTATGCTAATGATTTTCTCTTGTATTATTTTCTGGCTGTTCATCCCAGACCAGCCACTGGTCAGGGACCTTAGCTTCATTAGTTACAAAGTGTGCTTAGCACAAGAAACATCTGTCACTACTCTGCTCAGAAAAAATTAGTAAGTGGCAAAGTAAGGGTACACTACTGTACAGGCAGAGTATCCATCCATCCATCCATCCATCCGCCACATACACTTCCAGACAGTTAACCTTATGCATATTGTATGCACTGAGATAGCCTATGAAGACTGATTACCTATGTTATTTTGCATGCTTCAGCTTGGCACATGCACACAAACAACAGAGTATACTTATGCAGTATATATAATACCTTCATAATACAACTTACAAGGACTGCCCTTGTTATGAACATTTATTCTTGCTTACAAGTACTTTCTTGACAGTAGTACCTGTATTTGTAGTAGCTTAAAATTTAGCCAGGTGCAGCTGAACTACAAGCCTGTCCTACTCAAGCTTTCCCACATTCCTCATCCTTTTTTAGCATTGTCTAGTATATTGTCAGCTGGGTGTTCAATAAGTAGTTTTTGCCAGTATCTTGTTTTCTGCTTTACTTGCTTATCATCAAGCAGGTCTAAGGGGAAGTCATAAGAAAGTGTCTTTCTACATTTTTATTACTTATACACATGTATTTAGGCACCCTCACTGGGAAACCTCCAACCAAGCTGCACCAGTGTTTCTTTTCTAGCTTTTTCATCTTTTAAGATTGCTTTGATGAGTTGTGAAACAACTGAAAGGCACAGAAAATAATTTCACTCTATTTTGCAAGAAGGCAGTTGCATTTCCTTCAGCTGCTCCAGATGTACTCAAAGGCCCATAAGAAACCATTAGATCTACTACCTTTGACAGACTGTTTTACTTTTCAAACTTATGCTCCAGTCTTTCCACTACTACTAAGTAGCAAAGTGATGTTCTATCACTAATTTTTTGTCTCTTATTAGTTTCATAATATCTTCCCTTCACAATTAATGTCCAAGGGCAAGAGGTCTTGGTATTCTTTGAGCTGTGAGTTGTCCCACAGCTGCCTGGTAGCATCACATAAGACATAAGCAGCAAGATTCTTACCATGGACAACAAGAAAGGTTTTATTGGAAAACCTGACTTTTTGCTGATTTATGAGCTGGTTTTAGGCAGAATTTCTGTCTCTCTTTTTTTCTTCCTGCTGCTACTGCTGCTGTGTAGTAGAGAATCTTACCCTGTTTGTGTATTAATAACTTCAGCCTTCTTTTCTTGTGGAGGACTGAGCTGTCAGAGGACAACCTGACTCACTGGGTGAAATTAGCTGAACCGCTCCTATCTTTGCATTCCAGATGAAGTTTCCAGAATACTAAGAGACTACTGAACCCATACAATAAATATGTTATTACAAAGCCTCCCCAAATCATTTACTTTTTTTAGAGAATGAGCAAAAAATAACCAAGATTGATAAGAGAAACTTTGAGTGCACAGAAGAAGAGGAGATAAAGATGGCTAAATTCTGATGCAGTGTATGTTCCATTCTCCATAAGAAAAATATTTCCAGACAGCTAATGTTTTTGGTTAGTTTCTGATTAGCTTAAATATTAAGTAAGGAGTACTCTATTTTCTCTTCTTCTTCTGTTTTTTTTTTTTAAAAAAAAGGAGAGAAGACATGGAGGCTACGTCTCTATTTTATTAACTTCTTCATATTTCACTTAGATTATTGCTATACCAATTACCTTCCAAATTGGCTAATTAGTTCATTAAACAATATCAATGTCATTTGTTCAGTACTCCACTAAAAATTAATTAAATGCTACACTTTTTCACAAAAATTGTTTACATGTTTGCCATTTGCATTGCTAAATAAATTTTAATCTTTTAATCTGGTGTGTGATTTTATACAGAAAAATACAACAGAAGAGAGTACAGCTGAACTTGTAACTACAAAACAAGACAAAATGAGAAATACTGAGGTGCAGGGTATTTAGAGAGATTTTTTCTAAATCAAAAAGTTATTCTTTCAAGCAGAGGGAGTGCTTGGTGCTGTTTTTTAAGAGACTTGAAGGAGGAGGATTTGATGACTTGACAGTAGCACTTTTCTATTCTTGTAAGACTTGCTGTGAGTACACATCTATGGCATCAAACTGTCTCAGCTCAAGATTGCTTCATTGTTTTATTCCCGAACAAAGGTCTAGCAACAATTCCGATCTAGGGAAGTGAGGCTTTAAACTTTATCAGAGACTTTCTTGCTCTTTGAGTAGATCTGTGTCTGGGATGTGTTCCAGGGAATTTCTGAGAGCTGTTTCTTCCCGCTGGTCCTTGCTGAGTTTTGCTGGTGCAACACAGCACAGACTCTGTGCCTGTATAAATGGCAATTTGGTAGGGAATAAGAATGCAGAGGGGCTGTGGAGACAGTGTGATACACACTTATTCTCTGTTTGCCACAATTTCTCCAGGTGAGTATGTACTAGAGAAGGTGTGAAAGACACAGCCAGCTATCACCTAGCAAGAGAGACCACAGTGCTGTAGATAAGAGTGGCCCAAGGGAGCTGCAAAGGTCTCCCTGTATTCATCTGGGTTATAGTGGGTGTGCTATTATTTAAACTTGCTGCTTTAGTGGATGCCATTTTCTCTGTGCTGGAAGGGCCCAAAGCACTGCACCAAAATGAGTGTGTGTCGTAAATACTGAGCAATGAATCTTCTCTGCAATATCTCCCTTTTTTCCAGCATCAGCCTTCTGCAAGTGCTCTCTCTTCTCAAAATCCATTTGCACACACAGCAAATTGCCTTCCTGACAAGGTCAATTCTTCATGGACCAGGGCAGGAGTCAAAGGACATTTTCAAGGAAGCACGGAGGATTGTCACTGATACAGAAACAGGCTGTTTCCTGTCCGAGTTTGTTGTGTTTTTCTCAGAGAGATAAATCCTGTTGTCCTTACTTGGTCCTTACATACTCAAAGTCTTCATTAACATCAAGGGTAGGATTTGCCTAAGTTTTGCCAGAATACATAAATTCCTTTTCAGCAAGGACAGTTGGGTTAGTTAAAGTTGCATTACCAGAAAGAGATGTAGTAGGAATCCATAAGCATAAAGTGTATGTGCATTTCACACTTTCCTGGTTGTGGTTTGTTTGAGGTTTTTTTGATAATCTGAGGGCAGCAACTCCCAGTGGAGTCAAAGAAAGCCTTCATATCACTTCAGAGGCCTTAGGCTGGTTTTAGAATGCCAGTCTTTCTAGATTCTGGGTTGAGCTAGTGAGTTGCCTTCAAGTCAATATGTTGCTAGGATGCTTCTTTTTTTTCCAAATGCACCTAAAGCATAGGTCTTCTTCATGGAAAACTTTCCCTTGGATGTATTTTAAATTCTGCTTGCAATATATTCTGGCTGTGAAACCTTAGCTGCCAGATTATGCTTGGTGTATAATTCCATACTTATTCATAGATATTACTCCCTTTTAGGCACAGAAAGACCTTCCAGTATTTCTCCAGGAAGACATGAAATCCATGTGTGCTCTGTCTGGCTCATTCATGTGTCTGGGTTACTCTGCAGTGTCTAATATGACAAAAACCCCCACCTATATTTAGACAATCAATCCGAACACTATCAAACCACCAGTGACTAGATTTTTGATTCATCTGGAACGATCACAAGTTTAAATAAGCAATACACCGGAGCTATGGTTGCTCCATACCTTGATTACACAATTTGTACTACTACAATGAAACAGAGACATATACAGCAAATGCCCTGGATCTGACCTGATACTGCTTTGCTATGTCTTGCGTAGGGATCAAAGGCCACATGAAAGCTAGTCCTCAAAACTCAGACTTTTTCTCTACTACTACTTTTTCTCAGCATATTAAAAGGTTGGAATGCTGGGGGGACAGGGGAGGGAGGAAAGAGGTGTTATTTTCATCTTTCACATGTGTTGGAAGTCAGAGGACCAGAGAAATGCTAGAAAAATGGAAGTGGAGCCCGTGACAAGCAGCCATCCTCTAAAGGACCCCAGCAACTTGAGCCCATACTTCTGTATTGGAAAGAGAGTTGCAGTTCTGTGCCGTGTGAATGCTAGGCAGAAACATCAAAATATTTCAGTTCTGAACTGCAGCACCCTGCCTGACCTCAGCACAGATACTCATGTCAAGTCACAAAGTATGGATCCAGATTTGGTTTGGAGCTTCACAAAAGTTTGCAAAAATCTTGCAATTCATGTTTTTAAGAATATCACCTGGCATGTGATCCTTGCTGATATAAACTGAAGCCCTTTGCTTTCAATGGTGACTGTTGAAATACATCTGCCTTCAGCTGATGCACCGGACCCACAGTAAGAGCACAAATGTTCCACATAAAAAAAATAAACATGTAGAGATAAACATCCTATAAAATGAAAGCACAAGTCTGCCCTCATTTCTATCACATACTTCTTTAATTTTGTTCAAAGGATTTGTTTTTGTAGTGTACAGCAGGATGAATTGACTTCACTGACCCGCACCTTTATGCAATATTTACTTTAATGGCTGTTGCATCCTTTCCAGAAGGTTTTGTTTCTCCATTATGCAACTGTAAGTTATCTGGGCTGGCACATAAAAGGGTGGTGACTGTGGCAGACTGGCTGGGTGTGGTGAGTGTCAGTGTGCTGTCAAGATACTTCAGTCCCCAGAGTGGTTGCTGGCATTGAAAGCAGAGGAGGACCTCCTCCCTTGGCCCGGAGCACTACAGAGACACACGCAAAGGCTGCAGTCAGCACCAAGCCCCTTTGACCTCCCTTATCTAAGACTATACCCCTTCCTTCCAATCAGAGAAACATTTGGAAGCTGAGTAGTACTAAATATTGGGTCTCTGTGTATATACAAAATATACTTGTATCCAAAGCAGGAAAATAGACGTGATGAATAAAAGAAATCAATTATTCTTCCTGTTTCAGCTGGAAAAATGTTACTGTTTCCCTTCTCCTTACCCTTACCCTGAATTTCAAAAGCAAAGGGAAACGCCTGTTTTTTGCAAACTGTTGATTATACGAGAACTGTGTTTCCCTCGTGCTACGCACATTTGAACAACTGAAACTGTAGCACTGTACCAGAGGCTGCTTTAATTAGGCTTGTATTTATAATTTTCAATGAACTTCTATTTCCATGTATTTCTGGCAGTTCTATTGATCATGGGGAGTCATTTTGATTGATTTAAACTTAACCTTATAAAAATGTCTTTACTAGTGCTGCCAACTTGCTCTTTGTTTTTGAGATAGTTTCCTTGTGCCATGGTTCTTGCCACTGATTGTCAAGGCTTCAAAAGGTTAACATGTGAATGATCATGAAATTACTAATCTAAATTCATAAAACAGCTGAATAAAACACCAGGAGTGTTCAAAGTACCACCAATTCCTATAACTGAAAGATATATCTGCTTTACATCAACTCATACGTATTAAATCTATGTAAAGGGCACAAAAGAAATACTATTAAACTGACAACCTTATGATCTGCTGGCCCTGTAACTAGCAAAACACTATGCTTCAGGCGTTTATGTACATGCCTGACCATCCAAGGACCTATCTGCTCCTACAACCCACGGATTTCCTTGGGCTTCTGCAACAGCTCTTAAAAGAAATTCCACAAGTTTGAGAGGCTTATTTCCTCTTCTGAGAAGAACAAACTCCATCTGTTCATTACATTAAAAGTAAATTATAAAGTCATTGTAGAATAGTTAATCTACAGTCTTCCTATTTTGTGCAAAAGCTGTGCAAGACACCAGCCTGAGAAACCCTGAGCACTGGGTGAAACAGCTTTTCTGGTGGGCTGATCGGCCAAATACACAAACACTGCAGTAATTTTGTTTTCACTTGCTGCTTTTTTCCTTAGGCAAAGTGGAAGCGGCACTGGACCTCATACTGATCAATTCATTCCCTCTGGTGGGCAACTCGGAGACATCACTTATCTGTATCACTTCCAAATGGCATTCCCGTGAGTCCATCACAATAGACCGAGACCAGGAGGATGTGACAAACCAGCACCGGGAACCACTGGAAGTCAATGAAGATTTAAAGAGAGCAACAGCCAAAACAGTGGTGTGGAAGAGGGAACAGGCCAGTGAAACTATTGGAGCATATTACTGTGAAGGGAAACTCAAGGATGAGGTGACAAGGATACACACCATGAAGATGCCGCTGGGAGGTACTGTATGGTGGTCAGATCTGAATTTTGAATGTCACTGCTTGCAGACTGGCCATTAGCCCTGATTGACCCAAGTTGGCACAAACATGGCATCAGCATGGGCACGGCAGTCTGGAGTCAACAAAAATAGACTTGGCTCAAGCCTATGTTTTTTTCTAGAATGCAGAGACAACTGGTTGATACTAGCTGCTAGTCATTTCCTTGTGGAAGTTAGTCAGACATCTGTAGGTATTCTGCCTGTATCTGGCGACTGCCAGGAACACAGTCAGGTAGCAACTAAGTACTGGCCTCACTGACCCTGTGACATAACACATACAGTAGCTCCTGCATTGGGTTTTCACACCCCAGAACCTTGATTTCTAAATATGCTTCCATGTTAAAGTCTTGACAGGTCTGAGATGTAGCTAGCTAAACATTGGTATCCTTTTTTTTTTTTTAATAAATGGGCAACCTGAGCCTAGAAAATAACTGCCTTGCCTAAGGTTCAGTAAAACTACAGCTCAGCAACGTTATATGAGAACTTCCTGTGTCAGTATGAAAAAAAAACCAGAGAAAGAAACTCCAGAGAAGTTCCCCTAAATCTAAGGTTAGTCACAAAACTCCAATATAGATTTTATTATTGGTTTGTTTTCGTCTTAAGGCTATGCACAGTAGGAAAAACAAACATGTCAGGGAGATTTTGGGATGAGAAGGTGGGATATTCAAGGCCCAGCATCCAAGGTCCCCATTCAATTACATTTTCTTATGTGCAAAGTTTTGCTTAACTATGGACCTCATTAGACTTCTCGGACAAGTTCTAAAGCAGAGATCAGCATAAACTACAGAAAAGTGTAAGAAATTTTGGTTAATCTTCTGTAGCAAGTCAATTTTTAGTAGTTTTCACTGTATCACTGATGTTTTATGCCTTGGCAGCTTGTCTGTGAGGAGACTTGACCCTTTTAATCTTTATAAGGGTTTAGTAAAAGCAGTTATCATTGTTGGTATCTCCTGAAATTATATAGCAAATTTTGTAAAAGAGGTTTTTCATTTATCTGAGCTACAGCTAGTGTCCACTTATTTCTTTTGGTATGGGAAAGTTAGAAGCAAGGTGGGCAGGACAAGTGTGTTTTTCTTTAGCTTCTGTTTTCTCTGACCATATGTAGTCTTTGAAGGGTTGGACTGTTCACCAAGAAAGCTCTGCAGATCCAGGCTGACAATTCCATGGTTTAAAAGGAGGCTGCAATGAGGAAGAGGAGATAAGATAACAGTCTGTGGAAAGTCAATGTGACCCTGCCTGTGGCTTCTGCCAGTGAGCTGAGCACATCTCCGGCTGTCCTGTAGAACAAGCTCCATGGGTGGAAAAGTGTCTTCTGAATAAATCAGTTTTTTGCACTCGGTATCTGTGGACCTAGGAAGAGAGAGAATTTAGAGTAATCAAACTTTGAGAGTTTCTTATGTAACAAAAGTTTTTCTAACCAGAAACAACACATTTGTTCCAGTGGTAGGTTTCTTTGATTAATTTCTGAGTTTAAGTCTATTCCTCAGATTTTCTTTGCAAAAGCTTTCACTGATAAAATTTGAGCTAGCAAGTCATCAGTGAATGCGCAGAATCTAATCAGGCTAGATGGGTGAGAAAGAGGCATGACAGAAATTCTCAAACCTATTATAGTGCACAGAAAGAGGAAGAAGAGGTCAATGAAGGACTGTGAGGTTTAGCAAAGCATCTGTAGTTGGAAAACAGGCCTTTTTCCCCTTTGCTGTTGTTGTCTGAAAAATTTTTAAAGGCAGAGTGTTTTCCAGCACCAAAAATTGAGCAAAGTTGAGTTGAAGTGTGCAGTTTCCAATTGAGAACACAAAAGGCATGGCAAGGAACAGCACTTCTGAAAATCCAGCCACTGCTTTGCTGCCTCAAGACAAGAAACTGCTGAAAGACTCACTAAGCATTGATCATTCAGGTGGTTCCACTGACTTTAGTGGGAATTGTCATCTGCTTGATTGTGTATCTATTACCAGGTATGCAGATACAGTGAAGATTTTTGCTGTTTAATACAGAAAAATAACAGGTTCATTTTCCTGTTTTACTCTACATGTGCCATTCTGAAAATTATGAGTCTGTTGTCCTGAATTCTTTATATTTTAGTATTACGGTTACACATGTAATATTCATAAATGCAATGACAGGGAACAGATTGTGCTTTACGTATATATGGGGAGTAATGCTTATACTGTATATTCTAGAATAGAACACTATATAACCTGCTCTGCATCTTATTTCTCTCCACAATAAATGTGTATTTTCATAATATATGATTGAGTTTTCCCCACAGAATCTCTCTAGAGCAGGCAAAGGGACAATAATGGAAATGCTGGCAACAGAGCATTATGGCACTTGCCCTGCAACTCAGTTAATTATGTCTCTATAAGGAATTGGCACACTCGAGATGTGAAATCATAAAACACAAGTCACAATCTAAAAATACACTGGAACTGAGCCCATTAGGGAGTGTGGGTTCCTTTCCATTGCCACAATACTCTGAAGAAAAAGTCTTGTGGTTAAACTAAACAACATACAAGGAAAAGAAAATGGGAATACTAAAGTTTAATATCTTATTGAAACAATTAACAATGCCTCACTAAATTTGGTCCAAAACACACTGCAACTAAAACACTTAGGATCATTTGTAATTAACAATTCATTTTTGGGAAAGTTGTTGAATTTTCTTTTCCTAAATAGATCGTGATATTCACCATGCATTTTTATTAATAAATAACTTCTAATTCAGGAGCTGACAGTAAGTTGGGACTGCTTTCAGTTTTTGTTTGCCTGTTTCTAATGAGATTGTATTTCATTGTTCTTTATTAGAATTCTCCTGTTCTCTGAGATGGAAGTTTGAATATCAGTGCCTAGGTAACATGGAAAATGCTTAATAGATTCCTACGCAGATGCTTAGTATCATGCAGGAAAAGTCCTGATGAAATCACTGGACTAGTACTTAAAAAGGAATGAGAATGTGTGGCAGAGGCTCAGAGTATAAACACTAAAACTGCACAGGGGATGGAAATTCCCTTCAGTAAGGAACTGTGAGTTTTCAGTAATTGACTTATTTCCAATCTGAAATAAAACATTAAAATGTCAAAATTCTCAAGGTAATAAAACTCTGGGAGAGAGGTTAACATGGATTGACAGAAGCGTCTTCATTTTTACTCAAATTTTCTTTCTTAAATCTTGCATCACATAACACAAACATTTTGATTTTTAATTGAAATATCATTCTGAAATGGAAGTGTTAAAATATTCTTTCCTCAAATACTTCAAGAATACTGCCATTCCCCCCTGCCCCCAATTTTATTGTGTAAAATACACAGTTTCAGCCTCATGCAAACTTTGATGTGGTATTTACCTGCTCATTTTTATAGCTGTTACATATATATTACACGTAACAAAAATTTAGTTCATGTTTTTTTCTCTGCTTTCTGATCCCCCCTCTGTGCATTTCTTTGCCACCAAATTTCAGCCACAGACTCAGAATTTGTTTTCTGCAACCATCAGTATGAACCAGCTTTCTGATGGCTTTCTAAAAATGAACTAAAAAAAGGGGGCATGACTATAAATAAATGACATTTTTTAATGACAGTTCATACTAACTTGTTTATGTATTCCTTAAACAAAATATTCCCTGTGAAAAAAGTAAGACTTTAATAGAAATAGAACTTGTGCAAACGCAGAGCTAAATGGCTCTTCAAGGATTCCTTCTAGCTGATGCTCAGGTGGGTCTTTCTGTCAGAAAGGTTTGACTCACCTTGTTGGGGAGGCAGGTGGCAGCAGTACCAGGCTCCCAGGAGCTATACAAAAACTGGATGCAGGATGGATTTACCCAAGAGGAACTTGCACAGGAGGAACTCTAGGGCTAAACAGCCTCAAAAACAGAAAGAGAAAAAAGGCTGGTGAAAATGACTCCCTCCCCTGGATGCTCTAAAAGGGGAAGTACAAAGGTGCAACTTTCTCACTCAAAGAGCTGAAAAGTTTGGAAGTTAACTTTGCCTAATTTTAGAAGAGTTTATGTAATTCTTTTGCCATACAACACATCAGTGACAGTATGACATAAAAACCTCAAAACTAAAAATGGTCAGAAAACCTGAATTTATCCTCAAAAAACCTCATGGTTTTCTCCTGGAATTTTCCAACTAAATGAAAGGAAGTGTCCTTAAAATCTAACTTGCTTCAAAATAATGTGTTGCAATTAAAATTATCTTTTCACTGGTTTCAACAGGTGCTATTTCTTGAAATTCTTGAGTCAACATGGTTTTACCAAAGGGAAGTCATGTTTGACCAAGCTGATAGCCTTCTATGAGGATGTAACTAGGTGGATAGGTGATGAGAGTTGTGGTCAATGGGATGGAATCTAGTCTGTGACTAGTGGAGTCCCTCAGGGGTCGGTACTGGGACCTGTACTATTCAATATTTTCATCAACGACCTGGATGAGGGTACAGAATGTACCCTCAGCAAGTTTGCTGATGACACTAAACTGGGAGGAGTGGCTGACACACCAGGGGGTTGTGCTGCCATTCCATGAGACCTGGACAGGCTGGAGAGTTGGACAGGGAGAAACTTAATGAAATACAACAAGGGCAAGTGCAGAGTTTTACATCTGGGAAAGAACAACCCCATGGATCAGTATAGGTTGGGGTCTGACCTGCTGGAGAGCAGAGTAGGGGAAAGGGACCTGGGAGTCCTGGTGGCCAGAAGGATGGCCATGAGCCAGCAGTGTGCACTTGTGGCCAAGAAGGTCAGTGGCATCCTGGGAGGTATTAGAAGGGGTGGGGTTAGTAGGTTGGGAGAGGTTCTCCTCCCCCTCTATTCTGCCTTGGTGAGGCNAACTGCTTGAGAGAGTCCAGCGCAGAGCCACAAAGATGATTAAGGGAGTGGAACATCTCCCTTATCAGGAGAGACTGAGGGAGCTGGGCCTCTTTAGCTTGGAGAAGAGGAAACTGAGGAGTGACCTCATCAATGTTTATAAATATGAAAAGGGTGAGGGTCAGGAGGATGGAGACAGGCTCTTTTCAGTGATGTCCAGTGACAGGTCAAGGAGGAACGGGAGCAATTGGAACATAGGAGGTTCCAGGGTGAACATAAGTAAGAACTTATTCACTGTAAGAGTGACAGAGCACTGGAACAGGCTGCCCAGAGATGTTGTGGAGTCTTCTTCTCTTAAGACATTCAAAACCTGACTGGATGCATTCCTGTGTGACTTGCTCTAGTTTGTCCTGCTCTGGCAGGGGTGTTGGACTGGATGATCTTTCGAGGTCCCTTCCAACTCCTAACATTCTGTGATTCTGTGGTTTTTTTCTGTCCCCTTCCCAAGTATCTTCAGATCTCTTTTTCCACTAGTAACGGTAGGGAAAAGGAAAAAAAATTTGTAAAAATCCCTTTATCTATTAATTTCTTCATTTTCTTAAATCAAGAACTATAAACAAGTGTATAAAAATACTTTTGTATTTAAGCAGAAAATTTAATTTAAATTTCCCAACTGGAAATTTGAAAAATGCCACCAATATAGACAGTTCCTCACACCTGTTTTCATTTTAATTAAGCCACATTTTCAGGTGAAAATATTTTAGTAAAAGTGCCAGGGGTTGTGAATATTTTTTTCTTTTGTTCTTAGTGCAAACCAGCACTCTCAGTATTTATAGAGAGCACGGTGAACTAACATAAGCACAGACCTACTCTACCTTACCACACCTCCCCAGACCCTGCATGACTGTGGTCTCCTGAAGTATCTTGACTGTCCTGCATCATAAAGCTTAAACAAAAAAAGACTGAGTCACTCAGGGTATTTGTCTGCCAATAACAGCTTGTTCCCTACAATACATTTTCCAGTCTGCTTTAAAAATGTCTCAAGGGATGAAGAAACTTGGGAAAGTGTTTTACAGCCAGTTGGAGCTCCTAGTTAGGAAGTGTTTCCAGTCACTCAGCCAAAATCAATTTTCTTTTAAGCCTCATGCACTGAGGTACTAGTGGCAGTCTGTTATTTCAGGGTATAGGTGAATCCTGTGCTTCTGCCAAAACATAAAGAGTTGAGGCTGCTGGTGATAGAGTCAGTGGGTGCTCTAAAGAAATTTAAATATCAAAATCTGAGTCAGGGTCCATTCTCAGCTTTTGGCCCAGAAACCAGATAGAGAGACTAACTGCTGCTCTTTATCCCATACATCTGTCCTGTTCTGTTTTCAGCCTCTTTCCACCCGGTGGCATTAACTGTTACAGCAAATAAGGGAGAGCATGTGAATATTTCCTTCATCAGAATGGCAGCAAAAGAGGAAGATGCAGTGATCTACAAAAATGGTAACTGACCTGTCTCTCTTGTCTTTTCTCTTCCTGCTATCATTGCCTTAGCTAAGGGCCATAAACTGTTTTAAAGGGGGGTTTTGAGTTGTTTGTTTTCTTTTCTTTGCTGCTGTGAAGGCCTAGTTACTGCATCTTTCTTTGCATTTCTACTGCTTTTCAAGTTCATTTCCTTCTGTTTTCCTTCTTCAAATGGCTTTTAGAGGCCTTAGCTTCCCTTTAGAGGCCATTTAGTATGATGCTCTTCAAGCTAAGAAATAAAGCACTAGTAACCTGCTATTTGAAGGGCAAAACTGTCAACAAAATCTAATCCTTACTTCATTCAACTATGAAAATTAGTCAGGTTGTGAAATTTATGACACCAACTTTTCAATCTAACCTGGCACCTAAATCACATGTAACTCACTGTTCAGCTGTGTATTACTACTGCTGGACATGTGGAAATATGTGCAGTTTGCTATCTACCTCCTGTAGAAATGTAGTAAAATACTGGTCATTAAACTTACAGTGCCTTCATACTTAATCAGAATGTTAGACCCCAACAAATTATAGTTCTGGAAAGTACACGTGACATACTGGTCCATCTTTGTCTACTGATAGGCTAGCTTACATCGAGCTACCAGGAAAAGGGGAGTAAATAGAGCAGGACAAGGTAAGGACGTGTCAGCACACTGCAAACGAATGCATGCATTGGGTCAACCTGACCCCAGTTACTGAATACTTGGAGCACTTCTCTGCAAACTGGAAGAGAAAAATAACCAAAAGGTGTCTCTTAAAAAGGCAATATGCAAAACAGAGTTTATTAAAGATCTCTTCTTCACTCTTAAGGGATTCAGCTATGGCAGTGCACAGTGGAGAAAGTTTGCCATCACTTGTCCTTTCAGGGTCCATAGGGAAATTTTGTAATCTCCTGTAAGCACTTTCTCATACAAAAACCAGGAGTGCTTACATCACAGTGCTGCCTTAGCTGGGATTCCAACTGGAAATTTGGCAAATAGCCTCAAATTAACCATGAGACTGGACAGTAGGTCAAGTTCTCCACCTGAGATTGCAGCTGAAATAGCATCCCTGAGATTTCCTGATACAGCAGCTGGCAAAGAAGAGAAAATACTTGTCCTGTTATATTTAACTGTTACAGGCTTTCACTTCAGTCATTTAAAAAGTACCAGTTCCCCCTTGCAGACCCTCACAAAGGCTGTCTAGAGAATGAAACTGTTCTGCTAAACAAAATTGCTTTAAGACATTGGCCTAACACATTCCATCTTGGAAAACAAGCCACAAAAACTGAACCTTGCTAATAGCTGTGAGCATAAGGCTTTCTTAATACTTTGCTGCCAAGCTTTTTTTGCAGCTTGTAACTCAAAATATATACAAACCCATCATCCATCCCCCCAGTTTCAGAACTATTCCCTTTCATTCTTTGCATTTCCTTTGGCCCTGTTTTCTTGAAAAGCCGTTATGTGTTGTCATGGACTAAACTGACCCAAGATCTTTTTGCTGTTTTGATTATGATACTCACCAAAGTTTTATGTTTCTAGGCTGCCTGAAATCTGAGTTCAGTCAAATTGATAATATGATAGTATGTATGATCACAGACAGTAAAGGTCCTGCCTGATGCCATTTACCTTCTAAATTATTTCAGCAAAGTAAAAAAGTTGTTTCATTATCAGTGTAACTGTAAGATGATGTAGAAGGTAAGGACATTTGATTTTTAGGAATATCCTGTGGTTAATGGTGTAAAAGACTAACCATAAAAGACTAAGAAAAGAAACATGAGAAGTAATATAGAAATAGACACACAAGCCTTAAGGGCTAACATATGACAGAGAAAAGATCGAGGAGCGGAGCTTTCCAGCTTCTGAGAGCCACTGAAGGAGTAACACAAAGCCCTGAGCAGCTTCAGCCAAAGCCTTGTAGGTAAAAGAAGCAGAGAGCTGCATTATTGTGGGTCTCAGGGGAAAAGTGCAAACTTATTACAGCATGATTGAGGGGAACCATGAGCATGTGTGAAATAATGGGATATTTAGAGAAAGAGCCAAGCAGGAGAATGGGAGTCTCAAAGTGAACAGGAAAGGAACAAGCATCAAAAAATGGGGCAGAGGGCAGGTAAAAGATACCACTGGTCTGGCCAAACTCTGCACTATGGTTGGTCTGAACTTATTAAACTCTATTCTAAATTATTATTCAACATAAATGTACTCTCTACATTGTACGCATATGTATTACCTGCTAGTGATGTTCATGCCAGACTAGAAGGCACAACAGGCTTGACTCCTAGTAACTGGAGACACATGCCAGGGATCAAAGGAGCTTGTATGGCTGGGCCAGCAACCAGAGAGACTAAGTGTCTAAGACCAATTACAGTAAGGGTCCATTTGCATGTGCATGCAGGTGTATGTGTATGTGTGTGTGACACTAGTGAACTTTAAGCCAGGCTAACCACTGAGTAGGATAAGAGGTCTGAGAGCCAGCTATTATAGCAACTGTAGTCTAGGCCAGCTAAGACCCTGACTAGCCTGACTAGCTGGCAAGTGAGAATAGGATCAAGCTGTCTGGATTGTTCATGTGTATGAGTCCCACCTGCACATGTAGTACCTGTAAAGGTGCAGTTCTGCTGTGTGGGTCTTTTCCTGGCTGGCATTGTCAGTACAGTGTGTGTCAGCACGTGCATATATGTTCTGGGGACAGCTGGCTGGACTTGGCATTAGCTGGCTGCAGCAGCCTTGTTCTAACTGGAGTAGTACACTCCCAGGAGACCTGAAGTCCACTGCATGCAGCTTCCCTTTGACAGCCACCAATGTTCAAATGTTATTACTTGGTGATCCAGGGCAATGGGAGAAGACCAAATGCTATTGCCTTACTTAGCAAGCATATATGACCAATTATAGCAAACCTAGAATAACACAGACAAGCTCCCTTGGTGAAAAAAACAGAAGAGACAGAAACATGATAAGTCTGGGAAAAAAAGATAAAGCTGTGCTGTGTTCTTCCTGCTTTGGTCTGCTAAGTAAATCTTTGTTCTACTCAGATTAAATAGGACCTGGCCAGTATTTGCTATCTGACTCTTTCCAGCCACACTAGACTCCTTACAGATAGTCACCCCTCACTTCAGGAAAGGCCATGAAACAAGGTGAACCACTAGATTTTTAGCACCAGTCCTCTAAAGCAGTGCTGAACTCAAAGTTGTTTGTCCCATTCATCTACTAAATCTCTTCAAGACACAGCTTTCTTTCTACTTGCAACTCTCCAATTACCAAAAACTGGTATAACTAAAGAGCTGTCAGCAAATTCATAATTAATAAATAGATTCAGCTGCTTAGTTCATCCCAGCTGTCCTTCCTCAGTAACAAATGCAAATTCAGTTCTGTCTGTAGAGGGTGAATGTCTTGTCTGTTGTATCCACATGCTCCTTCCCCAGGTTCCTTCATCCACTCCGTGCCCAGACATGAAGTTCCAGGGGAACTGGAAGTCTTCTATCCTCAAGTTCAACCACAGGACGCAGGGGTTTACTCTGCCAGATATATAGGAGGAAACATCTTTACTTCTGCTTACACAAGGCTTATTGTAAGACGTAAGTTCCATTAATGTGTGCTGATGATTAATTGTTTAAGGTTTTAATTAATTTGAAATGAAACTTATACTGTGCCCAAATAAGAGCCAAAATCTTTCTTGGCATTAGCGGCCATCAGATTATGTGAGAAGAATTTTTTTCCCAAGGATCTTTGGTACAAGCTGATGCTGGTTTAAGCATCTGAGAGAGAAAAAAAGTCAGATTTAGGTTCAATCCATCTTAGCTATTGCCAGGACAGCTAGCCCTTTTCTCAGCATCTCAGCTTTTCAAACATCAAGTAAGCATGAATGAGGAAGGTGGCACTTGGTCTACCATGAATATGAGATGTTGGTCTGAGCACCAAACAGAAATGTTCAAATGTCTCTGTTGTCTATGGTGGTCTATAACCAAACTCCATTTATCTTCAGATTTCTCATCTTAAGCATACAAAATACCTCACCCTTAGTTAGCTCCAAAAGTTCACTTCCTAGTGGATGGTGACCAGTTTACAATGCAGGCAGATATTTTCTGCTAAGTATTCTAGATGTCTTGTAACTCATGCTGCTATGTCCATTTTCATCAGATAGAAAGAACATTATATTTTATTAACTTGGATAGAAATATAAAAAATGATACATAAAAATAAATAGCTGTTCAAATATTGTACATCACGGAGAAATTGTTTCTGATGGTAAACGTATTTTACTTGCTAACATCCACAAGATACTTCCAGAAGTCGTAAAGGAATCAATATAATGCCCCAAATTTGGATTTGAAGCTATTGCCACCTTAGTAAATTAAATGATCCAAGATTCATTCTCTATTCTAGTGCTAAGTTGCACAACAGAAGACTTATCCATAAATTCTGCCTTCTGCCTTGAAATAGGCTTTTATCTTACCCATCCTGCCCATTGGGAAAACTCCTAGGGCATAGTCTGTGAGAGTAGTAGGGAGCACACTAACAATAAAGTGAATAGATTATTACATGCCACTGCTCAAACACATGTCCTGTCATGTTTTGAATTAGCATTGTACACAGAGACTGATGATTTTAGCAAAGCCTTTAAGTATCCTCATGTAAGAATTTAATTCTGGGATAAGGAGGAGATAGAGCTCCAACTGCTATGGTCATTAAATCCTTGCTGAAATCTGAAAAAGTCTAGCAGTTTTAGTGAGTCTGCCTTAGAACTTTCCAGTTTATTACCTTCTCAGTCCTAGCTTTACACCAGAAGTCAAAAAGGTCAGTTTCTGTGATGTAAGAAACATTGTTATAAATACTAAGAGTTACTGAGTCCTCTGAGCTCCCACTGATTTCAAGCGCAGCTCAGAGAATTTTTCATCTTGTAGGGATTGATTGGGCATTTTCATGATGAAGTCGTATATACTTGTTTAGAGCTCGAGCACAGCTTCTATGAAAGCAGTACCAAGATTCCACTGGCAGGATTAATGGCAGTGTTATCTTTTTAAATTATGAAAAGGGAAAGAAAATTGTGACGGGCATTAAAATAATTGGTTGCTCTTAGTCCATGTATTCCAGAAACAGGTCATCAGTTGATTGATCCTTCTTATAAAGACCTAAAGACCTAGTGCAAACAGTAAAGATACAGCAGATGTGAAGCCAGTCTAATGAATTTTGAAGAAAAATATTGTTGCAGAAAAAAACAATGACTTGAAAAATGCTGGTACAATGCCAGTTATGCCAAGCTTGGTCCTGCTGGCTTAGTACCAGTACCAGTCTAGGTGAAACCTGAACCTTTTGTGGATCTTGGATCCCTGCTACAAGAATAGAAATCTTGAATATAACACCCTTGTCAACTTCCAAACTTATTCTTCCAGATTAAAAAAATCTATCTCTAGTTTCAAAAATGGAAGAGTTTTTCAGTTCCTTCCTTGAAGATGTTACATAGTATAACTGTGTACTATTCAGCAGTTCTGCTCCAGAAATAAAGGCATTTTGACAATGAAAAAAGTGGTTTCTTCCATTAGGGCAGGTGACTGCAGTCTTGGGGGTCCATACAGATAATATTTGTATCTGTTTTATGGTTTGTCTTAATTAAAAAGAATTTTACTACTCGATTGGTTACTGAATAAGAAGACAACAAATATGTCATTATATTTTTGTATAAAAGGATGTGAAGCACAGAAATGGGGCCCTTCCTGTGGCTCCCACTGCCCTTCCTGCACAAACAATGGCATTTGTCATGAAGATACTGGGGAATGCATCTGTCCTCCAGGTTTTATGGGAAAAACATGTGAGAAAGGTAAGCAAATATTATTTTCACAGATTGCTTATTAATTGATTTTTAGTAGCGGAAGTTGGCAGATTAGTGAGGCAAGCATCAAATGGAGTGGCCTTGTTTTAGTCTTTATACCTCTAGTGTTTACTGTTGGTGCTGTGGATACAACAGTGTTGGGTGAATCACAGAATCACTTGAGTTGGAAGGGACATTAAACGTCATCTCCAGCCATGGGAGGGGCATCCCCCACTAGACCAGGTTGTTCAGGACCCCATCCAGCTTGGCCTTGAAATGAACCCTGAATTAGTAAGGCTGATCTTGTACTTATGATTTAACTTCACCCTCTCTTTTCCTAGTAGAGATTATATTGCCGGGGAAGACACATATTTCCAATTCTTCTTAATTAATATGTCCTTGGACAGAGTGCTAGATTATTTTACCTAGGCTCCTTTTCCTATGAAAGGCTGGACCAGATGAAATTTCAAGGTCCCCTTCCAACCTGGGCTGTTCTGTGATTACCCTGATATTCAGTATACTCTAGGCTACTGACCGACTATTAAATGCATAACAAAATACAAGATCTTAAGGATACACTGGCTCTGGGAAATGAAGCCGTGTGTTAGAGATTCCCTGGTTACTTCTGAGCAAGCTGCTAACATGCTCGTAGGGTGAGTTGTCTCTATAGTGGCATATCAACAGTATATGTCTGTTTATGCATATCTCTGTCTGTGGCAATTAATTTGGATTCTGGAATAATGACAGCAGGCCTCATCACTCCAAGGAATTTTGGGTCCAATGCTAAATAAGTATCCTAATATTTTGACTCAGCTGCAGTGCTGTAAACAGTAGAGCTAGGCTATTGGAATAGTATACATCAGAACTGCCCTAATATAGCACTGATCTTATCAGAAAAGCAAAACCTTGATCTTTGCAATTTCATATGCATTGACCTCTAAGAATATTTGGTTTTCATGGCACTGTTTGTCCATACAAAAAGGCTTATAAAGAGAGCTTAATGCTGAACGTCAGTCCCCATCTATCTAAAGCAATGGGTGCTTTGCTGATAGACCCTTACATGGGAGGATGTTTGTTTCTCCTGTCTGAACTTAATCATTAGTGCCTCCATGGCTTCATTTGTTATTAATGTTAACACATTTGGTATCTGCATGGTAAAAATACTAATTTTAATTTTAATTCATGTTTTCTGTTATTAAAAGCTGTATCATTAGAATCATTAGCTGTTTTGTGGACTTAATGCTGTTGGGCTATTCTTTCCCTCTCTCCCTTCAATAGCTTGTGGAGACAATACGTTTGGCAAAACATGTGAAGAGAGCTGTAAAGAAAACTATGGCTGCAGAAACTATATGTTCTGTCTACCAGATCCATATGGTTGTTCTTGTGCCACAGGATGGATGGGACTAGAATGTGATAAAGGTATAGTAAAATATGAGGAATGGTGAAGAGTCTGTGAAGTGCTGCATGTAAGAAATAGAGAGAGGAACTAACAGAGGAAAGTGAAAGACAGGATTTTTTACACTCTGTAGAAAAGACAATCCCATCTCAAAGGATCATGTCAGATTCTCAGAGGAAGGACATAGTAAAGTTGAAAACATGTCAGATTATTCTGCAAAATGAAATTATGTTCTACTGAGACATAAAAAATCCTCCAACAGCTACACCCTACTGTACTTTTACAAGTCAAATGAGCAATTCACTGCCAAACATATATCCATTGCTGAACAATATTGAGCATAATCAGCCTTGTTCGCTTCAATTAAATTGCTATCTCTTTGGGACACAAAGCACATCTTCCTTGATGAATATGTGCCATCTTGTTCAATGGTGATAAAACTGATGAAACCTTTCGGCACTACCGCAGTGCAAGTGAAAAAACAATGCAGATTGAAGAAGTTCCACATTGGCATCTAGACTACAAATGACAGGCATAATACAAGTGTTCTCTACTTTTTGACATTAGTATATTCTCAGGATGCTCTATGGATGATTTAGTGATAATACATGTAGTTTCATACCCAACCAAGAGAACTAAACCCTACTGGAGAATTGATGCATGAGCTTGAAAACTAACGGAAGTAATTTTCTAGTACCTTTACATTAACTGGAAACATATGTACTTGCAGAATGCAAACCTGGTTTTTATGGGTCGGATTGCAAGCTGAAATGTAATTGTCACAATCGAGGAACATGTGACAGATTTAAGGGCTGCATCTGCTCCTTTGGATGGCATGGTCTGCAATGTGAAAAAGAAGGTAAAGCAAGGTAACACGGTAGTAAATGGCTTTTCCCAGTGTAACTGAAACAGATCTTCATACTCATACAGCATTTCCACTCCAGGCTGGTATCCTTGCTCTGTCAATTACATTCCAGGAGCCCAGACACTTCTGTACATCTTTATTGCAATGCAGTGTTTTTAGAACTCTGCCCCATATGCTGCACTTCACAGGTTGATATGCTGTCATTTCATCTAATTTTGCTTTCACTAGAGGTAGATTTGCAAACCTTACTCCAGAGGATTTGACACTGACGTTCATATCAATTCCTGACAGAAGCTGCACATCCTACCTGCATGATCAGCCTTTGGTTAGGCTCATGATACTTTACCTTTACCTACCTCTTGTTCATCTGCATACACTCCTATACTATGTGCCTCATGACCTGAAATTGATGACTGAGACACCAAGACAATGTCAGAGCTTAAAACATCTCTGCCTATCTGAGAGAAAGTTAAGCTTGCAAAGACAAATATCTTTCATTCAGAATCATTGGTTTCAGGCAATGTTTGCACACGGTGTTTTATAAGATGCACTCAGTATCTCTTATTTCTGCTTGATAAATAAAGCAACAAACCCACCGGTAGCTTGTAAAAGTTTTCAAGAGCAAAAACAAGCAGAGAACTAAGACCACAATCCAACCAGCCAAACTATACTGTTGTGATCTAACTGCTCTTACAAACAGACAAAATGGAGAGCAAACAAATACTGCATTCAGTACAAAATATGTGCATGATTTTGCCATAGCTAGATTGTTTGTGCTTAGAATGGCAGCAAGAAAGAGAGGGGAGGAGAGGAGAAAAAAAAGAAGTGTGGACATAGGGCTTGTTCCTCCTCGCATGAGATTTACACTGATGTAAGAGTGCTGACTTTGGTAAGCATGATCCTGTGTATGCCAACATGAGTGAGGGGAGAACCAGACACCTATGCTGCCTATGTTTGTTGTACACCTACACCTGTTTCGGTGCTATCTTTTAAAGTTCTGTTTGAAGGCTGACTTTAAAATGTTATATATCTTCTGTAGGTTCAGCAGATCTTTCACCTCAGATAGAAAACTTACTAGATCCTGTAGAACTCAATTCTGGAGTCGAGTTCAAGCCTTTTTGTATAGCAACTGGGATGCCACTTCCTAAATCTGATGAATTCAAACTTTTTAAGCAAGATGGAACTGTCCTAAGGGTAGGCTCCTGATTAACTGCTTTTTATTATTTTTGATGTTTGTATTGACTCCTTCTATAGTTAATGTACCTATGCTTTTCAAGCATAATGTGAAATTTCAATATTCTGAGATACCTCATGAACTCATGAACTGGAGCACATATGAAACTATGGAATTGACCACTGTAGACCCTTTCTCTTGATATGACTAAACACTAGATGAGTTCCTAAACTGTGAGAAAGTGTCATGGGAACATTCCTAAATGCTCACATTTTTCAGTCCCTGTATGTCTTTTGTCATTTCAGCCTGCCCTAATTGTTACCAGTAACCGCTCTGAAGCCATGTTTACAATTAATCGAATCCAGCCCCGTGATACAGGAACCTGGGTCTGCAGTGTGCAGACAGTAGCGGGAATGGCAGAGAAGACATTTCAAGTCACAGTCAAAGGTAAAAGCATGAATTTCTTCAAATGTCTTTGTTTCCCTGTTTTTAAGGGCAGATTTATACTCTAACACAGCAGAGCTTGCTGTTCTCTGCACTGTAAGACAATGTCTGCATAAATATCGACAATCAGAATATGAACAGAAACCCTTTATAAGCAACATACTAATCATGTGTATTGAAAAAATAAGTGTGATGGTAAGAATTAGAGTAAAACACAAGGGGTTTTTTTTAAATATCTAAACGGTCAGTTTTAGGGTGTATGTCCCTGTCTACTTTGTAAGAGTTTTGAAGAACATCTCCAATTTTCTGGTAGATCTAGGAAGATACCAGAGTTTCACTGATACAGGGAACTAGAGGCTGGTTTAATACTTGTGTTCTTGCTCAGTTCCTCCTGTGCCACAGTATGCCCCAAGGCTGACAGACAGTGGACATAATTTTCTCATAATTGATATCAATGCTGAGCTACACCTTGGAGATGGACCTGTTGTGTCAACAAAACTCCTGTACAAGCCAGCAAAACGTTATCAGTCCTGGATGTCTGTGGAAGGTAAGAGGACATTCTTTAATTCCCTTGAACACAAACTTCAGCTGCATGCTGAAACGTAATGTGGTGTCTGCACTTGACTAGACTCAAAAGACTCTACAATGCATAAAAGTTAGATCTTTCATGACTGCATGTGTGACTGTATATCACTATGTATAATGTTAACGTGAATGTGGTACACCAACAGTAGTCAAAAGAATATATTCAGTTTTCAGTAACCAAAGGGTTCCCACCTCCTTTCCCAAGATAAACAGTACTCAATGTTGGGCCCAGCTGTTGAAAACTCCCATGTAAATAGCAGGTTTCCAAAAGTAGTGAGCACTATGGAGATGTCCTGGAACATCTACAGTCTTCCTTTGTGTCTATTGTCCCCACAAATGTCTCACCTAAATTATTTAGTAGGAATGAAATGGGCAAAATTAAGCCTGCTTGTGAGTTAGATGACCTCTTCCAGCCCTGTTTTAACAGTTTGTGCGAGGCCAAAAACATTATAGGAAACATTACAGGAACTTTAACAAGTAAAAAACAACCGTTGTTACTAATTCAAGATAACCCAAGGTCTGCATACACAAGTCACACTGCCTAAGCAACCAGTCTTGTTCTGTCCTGAAGGAAGGACCGATAGAAATATCCTTTGGGTTGGGTTGTAGCTCAACTTAAATATAAGTATTTTGTACTTCTAAATAGTTTATCTTAGTGAATCAGGAACAAAAGAAGAGCCTGAGTATCTTACCTTACACAGTTAATGGTTTAGGAGTATTTTCCAAATCTTTTCTTCCTTAAATTTTTTCAGCATGGGCTATGGTTTTACTTTTCTTTTTGTTGTCAGTAAAAGGCACAATCAAAAGACTGGACAATCTGGAACCAAAAACAGAATATCAGTTCTGTGTTCAGTTGAGTCGTCAAGGGGAAGGTGGGGAAGGCCACCCTGGACCACAGGCCAGCTTCACAACGGCTGCACTTGGTAAGTCATCAGCTTGGCTTAGAATCATAGAATCATGATGGTTGGAAGGGACCTCCAGGGTCACCAAGTCCAACCTTTATCCCATCATATTCCTAACCATTAGACCATTAGACCATGGCCTCAAGTGCCTCATCAACCTGTTTTTTGAACACCCCCAGGGATGGTGACTCCACCACCTCCCTGGGCAGCCTATTCCAGTGCCTAACCACCCTCTCAGTAAAGAACTTCTTCCTAATATCCAACCTAAACTTCCCCTGACGTAACTTGAGGCCATTTCCTCTCGTCCTGTCATTAGCAATTTGGGAGAAGAGACCAACACCAGCCTCACTACAACCTCCCTTTAGGTAGTTGTAGAGGGCAATAAGGTCTTTGAGTATTTCCGTGGATACCCTCCCTATCCCACTGGAATAATGTGATATCCAAGTGTGCTCCTGAGAGCACGCAGCAGAGCACAAACAACGTTTGTTATGTGCTGTTAGCATGGAATAAAGTGTCACAGTGTGCCTTGGCAGATCATCAATGGGCATTGAGATGATTTGGCATCTCGTGAGGTATCTGAACACGGTGATGGCATGTTTCAGGTCTAGAAGGAGATAAAGAAACGTGACGGGCTGCCAGCTTCACTAAGCAGTGATGTGTTCATGTCCACCACGTGTGTAACACCTGAGCATCGAGACTCGGGGGCACGGGCATGGGGGATGATCCTCTTCTCCAGGCTCAATAACCCCAGTTCCCTCAGCTGGGCTCCGTAAGGTTTGTTTGCCAGACCTCTCCCCAGCCTCATTGCCCTTCTCTGGACTCGCTCCAGCACCTCAATGTCCTTCCCATCCTGGGGTGCCCAGAACTGGACGCAGTACTCAAGGTGTGGTCTCACGAGTGCCGAGTACAGGGGCGCGATCACCTCCCTGGTCACACCGTTTCTGATACAGGCCAGGATGCCGTTGGCCTTCTTGGCCACCTGGGCACACTGCTGGCTCATGTTCAGCCGGCTGTCAACCAACACCCCCAGGTCCTTTTCCTCCAGGCAGCTTTCCAGCCACTCTTCCCCAAGCCTGGAGCGCTGCATGGGGTTGTTGTGGTTGAAGTGCATGACCCGGCACTTACCCTTGTTAAACCTCATGCAATTAACAAATCATGCTTTTCACAAAAGCATGATTTCAGCTGTTTTTCTCGGTGGTGTGTTCCTTGCTCTCTGCCAGAGCCCTTTCATTTGAGCAAAGAAAGCTGGACATGAAAACTACATAAAGCTTTTCAAAATAATCTCAGAAAAAGAAAAAGAAAATCAGAGGTGAAGAAAATCAGAAAAAGACAGCACTATTATTCTCCCTGATTTAGAGATGGAGGATCCGGGAAAGGAAAATTTACATATTTTGGCTGCCTATGCAGCAGAGTTAGAGACAGAAATTTCTACTTTTCCATGCCAATCCTTCCTCCAAATACCAGATCAGTCCTTCCTCTTATATTAAATCAATTTAGTTTAAAAATAACATGCAGAAAACCTTTTAGCCCACTGAGGATACAGCCCAAACTGAATACAGACATACAAAATAATGAGGATTGCACCAGGAACTACCTAACAAGAGAGCAAAAGAGCTGGCTTCTCACATCTAAAAAGTGCTTTTGCAACACCGGCTCAGTGAAAAGACCTTTTTGTTGACAAAACAACTGTTGATAAGATACTCTGGGACTATCAAAATCTGTTTGATGTAATTTGTGCGAAATTGGGTTGGGGTGGTGGAGAGAATTACCCTTTGCCACTCCAAGCTAGGGTAAGTGGTTGGGAATAACTGGTACTCGTTTTAGCTTCTATATCAGACATGAAATGTTGTTCCCTGTCTCACTGTGGCTTTTCCAAGGTCTTCCTCCACCAGAAGGTATCACTCTCTTCCCAAAAAGTATGACATCGTTGAATTTATCATGGCATCCTTTAACACTGAAGACAGAGGATGACATTCGTGTTGAAGTGGAAAGGAAGAGTGTGAATGACAACGGTGATGAGAGCAGTGTTATTACTCAAGTGCCAGGAAATATGTCCACCCTGATCATTAAAGATCTTGAGCCTAGACAGCAATACATGTGCAGGGTACGGGTGAACACCAGGTCCCAAGGAGAATGGAGCAACTATTTGTACGCATGGACTTTCAGTGATAGTAAGTAGCTGAATCACATCCTTCTGTTTAATTCTTCCTCTTCCCTCCAGTGATCAGGCTGATTGTCAGTTAATGACTACATTAAATGTAACCCTTTATTCTGCTAACACTTGGATTGTGATGATCACTTGTGGTTGTTATTACTGTTATTATGAAGATAGCTTAGTGTCCAAAGAAATTCTTATGCTGGAAGTTATCAGGAACTAATAATGAGTTTTAAATTAAAAGCTTGGGAATTCACGACTTCATTTCAGTGTGAATCATGCTTCTGTCACACATAGCTTTTTTTCCCCCTCACAATGATAAACCCACAGAGTTTCCTACAGCTCTTTCGTTATTCAAAAAAACCCACTCAAACCCTGCAATTCAGCTATGTCAATACAGAAGTAGCTAGCAGTTAAAGAAGGAAGATGCAATGCAAGGTTAAAACCCTTGTGAACAAAGAGTAGTTAAGTGTGCTACACTGAAGACCAATGACTGCCCTTGAATTCTCTGAGTGTGAGCAGTGTCCTTTCATAATGTCACAGCAAATACCCTACCTGAATGAAGTACAATCTGAACAGATACCCATCTGAATGGCTGACAGATGCCACTGCCCATATCACTCACTGGTAAGGTGGGGTTCTTCCTCCTTACGGGTCATGTGAGGAGGCCCTCACTCAGATCCCACATATAATAACAGAAGTGTCAATGACTGTCACGGGACACTCCAGTGTCCTGAACTCTGATGTCAAAGTGCACTAAGGAAAACATAAGGGTACTGTTTTCCAGGAGAAGCTATTTGGCTTAGTAGTCATGGGTGTGTCCACAAGTTCAGAACTCACCCCCGATGGTGGTTTTCTGATGAAATTTGTGGAAATGTTGGTATCGATTCCCCTTCTTTCTAACAGCCTGTATCACGAGAAGGAATTGCTCCCTACAGCAGTGTAAGTATGGGACCTTGGAATCACTTGGGGATGATGATTCAGAATGTAAGAAAATTAACCCTTTCTACATTTGAAAGCAACCATGCTGTCCTTGCAGACAGCTCAGAGCATTCATATCTTCATCCAAGGACAGGAGTATATTGAATGCCACTCCAACCTCTGCTGGAAGTATGGAGTACTGCAATCTGAGTAACAGTATCAAGTTCATAAAACTATTGCATTCAGTTACCATACCCTGTCAACAAAATTCTGTTTAGCACAGCAAAAGCACCAAGGAAAGCCTTTGGCTCACTGCAGGAAGGAGAATGGGGTGGATGTACACTCCAACACTTTGTGTGTGTTTGTGTTTTTTCTCAGGAATCCCTCCTGCACCATACAACATCAGGTTTTCTAACACCACAGACACATCCTCAGTCATCTCTTGGACAACTGCTGAGGGTCATTCCATCTCCTCCATCATCATCAGCTACAAAATTTATGGCAAGGCTGAGTACAACCACATTGATATCATCATAAAGAACACCAGCATTACTCAGTACCATCTGAAGGGGCTTGAGCCAAACACTGTATATCAGGTTCAGATCAATGCTCAGAACAATATTGGCTTGAGCAACCCAAACACATCGTTTGAACTGAAGACTCTTCCAGAAACTAAAGGTTGGTGATTCCAGCGTCCTGGACTTGCATAAACCAGGGCCAGTGGTATAAACTAGTTAGTTAAGGCGAATTAAGTAAAAGTATTATTTTTTAATATTAGTTTTCTTTTGTTCTTGAGTTTTGACATACAACACATAATCACCAAAATTTGATTCTCAGTTCACTGCATGGCATTGGTGAAGTGATAACATGCAACATTTCTGTGTATCCACTAGAAAGTGGGCAACAGCTCATAAATTAAAGGAGCTGCATATAACAGGACTATTAGATCACTGAATGTGGCCTCAGCTCTGCTCTGCCTGAATTCATCAGGACCTGCAGGTGCTCATACATCTTAAAATCAAATCATCCAATGTCTGTGACATCTTTGGACAACAAAGGGATGTAGCTCTGTCTTTATACAGTTTACAAGACGAGAGTATTTAGCTATGCATTGTTCATAGCTTTTTCAGAATTAGCTGGAAATAATGATGAATTCTTTATGTGCTTCCTCAACAGCTCCATATGAATCAAAAGGAGGCAGAATGCTGCTTATTGCTATTCTTGGCTCTGCAGGGATGACCTGTGTAACAATTCTTCTGGCCTTTCTCATCATGTTGCAGTTAAAGCGAGCCAATTTCCAGCGCCGAATGGCTCAGGCTTTCCAAAATGTCGTGGTGGGTTTTCAGCCTTCATGTGTCAGAATGGTTATTAATTTTGGCTCCATCCTTTTCTGTTTTTTTCTGATTTCTTTTCCTTGGCCTTCCCAAATACTGCCTTCTCTCCTTGTGTGCAATTAGTACTGTTGTTGTAAAGCTGCTCTGCTAGTGATGCGGGAGCTAAAATGATTACAGTTACAGGTTATGAGCTAGAAAAACTGACCTGAAAGAAGTTGCACACTATTGATCCTTCTCCCTTTTCTGCCTTGTCACACCTGTTTATAACAAGTACCAAGCCAAACAGAATGGAGGAGCCTGTTCTCCCTCGATGAAGTTGTACCTGATTTTGAAAACTACAATATTATTTAATGTAACTTTTGAGCATCCACAACTGCTCCGTCATGGCTTTTCAACTTGGGGACAGCACACCAGGCATCAGTCAATGGCAACATCACAGCTAAGGCCATGAGGAAATTGCTGGAGGTTGTAACATCACATAGAGATATCTCTATATGTACATGTATATATTTGTACCTTGCTGTAGTCTTGCTCTGCTTTCTGGTGCTGTTCTCTTGCTTCAGAGGGGAAACTGTGAAGCAGAATGAAGCTGGTCCAAAGAGCTCCTCCATATGGATTTGCATAGGTTGTTTCATAAACAGGGGGCCAGGAGGCTCATTCAGAGATGATCAGTCCCCAGGCCACACAGAACAGCTCCTGCTCCTTGTCCTGAAACTTCTCCCATAGAATTATTTCATGGGAATGTGTAACTGAAGTACAGATGTCTCCTTAAGTAAGGAGGAAGACAATTTCCTATCTCTTTTCTTCCTTTCTTCATCTTTCCTCCGTCTTCCTACTGAGCCTATGGGCATAGGATTTAGTCAAGCCTAACAGGCTCAAATCTGAGACTTAGTATAGGTTTAGAGATCAGTTTTACCAAATAATTTTTGCCCATCTTCTTCATTTTCAAGATGATTCTAAAAATGTTCAGGAGGCATAGGTCTACAAAGGTACTTACACTTAAATTAGTAGCCTTATTACTTTTGTGGATCTGGGCAGAAGTGCTTGATACAGTTACTGTCTCAAGTAGGTGTAACTGTCTACTGTACTCACTCCTGCATAAGAAAGAGATGGATCAGGCTTTGTGTGTGTGTGTGTGCTTGAGTGAACACACATGTATTGAGGGAGGGTAACTGAAGCATTGCTCAGTAAAGTAGAAATCACTGTTTATGTAATTTGCTTAACTCTGTTACAGAGGGAAGAGCCAGCTGTACAGTTTAACTCAGGTACTCTTACCTTGAGCAGGAAAGCCAAAAACAGCCCAGATCCCACTATTTATCCAGTTCTTGAGTGGAATGACATAAAATTTCAAGATGTGATTGGAGAAGGTAACTTCGGGCAAGTCCTGAAAGCGCGCATTAAGAAAGATGGCTTACGCATGGATGCTGCAATTAAAAGGATGAAAGGTAATAAAGATTGGAGATTCCGAGACTAAAGACTTTTCTTGGTTGCTTGTTCCAAGTCCTTCTCTGTCATAAGAAATGCTTAGTAAACCTTTTCAAAAGCTAAAATAAATATTTAATGTTGCTAGTGAAATTGTATCAACTGTCACTAGGCCAAGATTTGTGCCCTGGCAATTACTGTATTTCTGCACAGTCAAGTTGTTTTATATTTCTCTGTAATTGTTAATATCGTTAACTATTATGTATTTTTCAAATCATAGGTCAGTATGAACTTGATGTGTGAGTTCACCTGCAAAGTGGTAGGCATTAAAAGATGCCTTTAATAGAGGGAGTAACACAGAGCTAGCCTTAGGGCACAGCATTTGCTCATCTTGTTTTGCCTTAGCCATTCAGCGACCACTGTACCTATGCATCTATATATATACATACTATGAAGATCGCTCATTTTCTTTGTACTCATTGGACATGGCTGCCATATTCCAGAGAGAACTTCAGTACATAGAGTTGTGAAAGAATTTTCATGAAATTCACTTGATCATTACCTAGGCAAATTGAGAAACACTCTTAATTATGATGATAATTTAAAAAAGAGCCAAAGTCTGCATGCAGGCAGAAATAACCAACAGTACACACAGAAAAATTTTTAGGCAGCTAGTTTTTGTATGTTCTGTTACAACATTTTGCATTCTCAGTAAGAGAAGTGACATGCCATATTAAGATGTTTTATTTCTCTGCAGATGGTTGCTACAGACATCAAGTTCTCTCTTTTTTTCCTTCAATTGAAAAGTCCTACTTTTTTCAGTAAATACTAATTTACGTTGGCATTTCTCTGTTTCTATTGAGGCAGAAGCAGTAGTCCGCCAGGTAGCCCAAGCATCCTGATAATTAACAACAATATAGTCATAAATTCAGCTCAAAGGAAAACATAAATAAATGCTTATTTATTTTCAGAGTATGCCTCAAAAGATGATCACAGAGACTTTGCTGGAGAACTTGAAGTACTTTGTAAACTTGGCCATCATCCCAATATCATAAATCTTTTGGGAGCATGTGAACATCGGGGTAAGATACTCTCAAATGCGTGTACTTTAAAAATTAATTAAAAAAAACCTCAAAGTATAGCCCATTCAGAGCATAGAAACATAAGCAGGTCTTTCTGCACCATTTGTTAAGCGTCCAAATAAACTTGTTTATAGATCTAAGAGCCCACATTAATCCTTCAGAAATTATGTTCATCCATAGCTCTAAATTCCCCTCTCACCTACGAATTGTGCTGTTTGGATTTCCCCTCCAGTTTGTTTGTTTACTTCTTTTTTACTCAAAGAAGTGTAAGTGTCCAAACACTAACACTGACCATCGTTTACTTTGTGATATGCTCACTGTCTGCTGTTTCATTAGGATATCTTTATCTTGCTATTGAATATGCCCCCCATGGAAATTTACTGGACTTCCTTCGGAAAAGCAGAGTGCTAGAGACAGACCCAGCATTTGCTATTGCCAACAGCACTGCATCTACACTTTCCTCTCAGCAGCTTCTGCATTTTGCAGCAGATGTTGCTAGAGGGATGGACTACTTGAGCCAGAAACAGGTCAGTCTTCAACTCTCCACCCACTGAAAGCACAGAAAGCAATTCATTTTTCAGGGACTATGTCTTTTAAAGAAATCAAAACAAGATTTTAATTTTAGCTTCTATAGCACCTTTTAATTTTAGCTTCTATAGCACCTACTAGATCAGTCTTATTTTGTGGTATTCATTTAGCCCTATGCTATGGTCATGGGAATCAAGGAAGAGGCATTACAACTTACAAACAACATGGTAACTAACTGCTTTCACTTTCAAATAAAGTTTAAAATATTCTTGATAGTGACATATCAAGTTGTTTGGTTTGGGTTTTGTTCTTATTCTGAATATTTGCAGTTTTCACTATAGCTCTAAAGCAATACATGTAAAGCCCATAGATATTGTGGTGATTTATATTTTTTTAATTTTAGTTTATTCATCGCGATTTGGCAGCAAGAAACATCTTGGTTGGAGAAAATTATGTTGCAAAAATAGCTGACTTTGGCTTATCAAGAGGTCAAGAAGTTTATGTTAAAAAGACCATGGTAAGAATCAAAACAAACTGATGTATCTGTTTTCCTCAGTTTTTGGTTTCTTGCTTCTTCCTTTGTGTTTTCATATGAAGAAAAATGCAAACTCCTGGGTACTACAGAACCGATTATTTAAATGTTACATATTAACATGTATAAATATTAATATTTTGTTTCTTAATATACATAATTATTTTTCAATCAATTCTATGCCTTGTTTATAATATAATATACAGTGTAATTGAGAATTATTTATATGGATGTGGATGGCAGTAAAATAATGAATTATGCAGCTAGTTACGAGATTTAGTAAAAAGGTATTACAAAAAATATTTAATATACATTTGACATATGATGAAGCTATGTGCATGTGGGTGGATCTGTACAGCTATAAAAATAATATTTTTGTACCAGAATTTGTCCAGCTAAGGAAAGTTAAGTCTAATTCTACTGAATGAGGCCAAACTTAGCAATATGGTAACCGGCAGCACGTCAGGATCTGTGAGCTGAAATAACAGCAGTTCAATGCTTGGGAAAATCTGAAAGAGGAAGATGTGTAATAAGAATTATGCAGTCATAGACCAGGATAACACCAGGTGGCCAAGAGAAGAGGATAGCTTAGAAGCATCATAAGAACTCACTCAGGAATTTTTTCCATTTCCTTGATGTTGGTTGGATAAATTTACTGTTAGCTTTAGTATGAACTGTCCCTTTGTAAATGCACAACTTACAGTTTATTTACTTGATAAAGCTTACTTTGCATAAAGTCAGTTTGCATTAAGGTAACACATAGAACAATTTTTGGGGTATCAATTTCAATATTGCTATTCCAACCATCAACAAATAAACTTTCATGAAATAATTTCCAGGGACGGCTTCCAGTGCGATGGATGGCAATTGAATCTTTGAATTACAGTGTCTATACCACAAACAGTGATGTGTAAGTATGTTTTCAAGTGGTCTTTTTTTAATAAAGAAATGTTTTTCAACATCAAAGAAGTTTGACAGTCAGGATGAGACATCCACTCTTAACTCAGAACACTCAGTAGCTCACACATGTGTGAGCATGAGTGAGCAATGGAATCAAAAATTAAACTCCCAACAAAAACGTTGCTTTTATTTCATCATCAGTGTCTGAACAAGTTCTGTGTTCACAAGTTCATTGGATTGGAGAACTTTTGCTCTATTTCTCATTTGAAATAAGAAATCTGATGAATCATTGTAAGACCCAGAGAAACTGAGTATTTCAGTCAGCAAACTGGAAGTGATGTTTGGCAAAACAATTCCATAATAGCACTACTTTCGCAGAGCTCACAGCCTAGTAAAGGACTCCGGTTGTTGGACTCACAGTGAACTAATTTTGCTAAAGACCTCGTTCCTGCTTTCTCATTCTATCATTATATAAAAATAAATCCCACTTCTCTAAGTTCTCTGAATACTAGCAAAACTAGCTACCATTTTAAAATATGAAATCTTGTTGCATTCTTGTTGCACTCCATAATATCCCTCTGTTGCAGATGGTCATACGGTGTCCTATTATGGGAAATTGTTAGTTTAGGTAAGTATCTGAATTTCGTACTGCACAAATAAAGCAATCTGAGTCAAGCCAGCTCCATTCACTCAGCCTGTTAAAAAAAAAGTGTTTTGCAACATATTTCATTTTTTCTTTCATTTTACTAAATTTTATTTAGTTTCAGTATGCTTGGAAATGCAATTGTCATGTTTTCAATTCAGGTACCATTCTAAATGAGAAAAACATAATGACCGTGTTTTCATTGCATTATAAAACCTTGGCCATATCTAAATATAAAATCCAGCCTATCACATGATTTATAGCCCTAACCCAGTATGTTTTGAGTTTTATGGGCGGCTATTTCTCAACCTTCCTGAGTTGTCAATCAAGACATATTTTAATGACTTTTGTGGGGGCAAACATGTGCCACTCCAAGTATTCTCAGACAAAACTTTTGGACATTAATTTAACAAAAAAATGTAGAGTTAATTTCTGCACACCCCTCTGTTCATGATGTATGTGATACAGCTTCAAACTGTTCAAAACGTGTCACATGGTCTTTATGATTTGCCTTGGAGTGAGCGCCATGGTATGCTTCAAGAGATGCATACTGTCTGAGGTGCACATTGTGTACTGGACTAATCATGAACTCGTTTCGTAATTTGGTCCCAGTTTTCCTTACTAAATGGGTTTGCTCTAGATGTGGGTGGGAGCTAACACACTGCAGTATGCAAAATCAAAAGTCTAAGCAACCAAACATCTGCAAAAAGGCAAAACCAGCTTGACAGTAATAGCCCCATGAGTCCATACTGGATCTTATTAATACCATGCTAATGAAGGAATGAAAGGTATTGCAAAACCAGTTCAAATACAACCAGACACAGGACCTCAGAGTTGAAGAGAAAATTAGTCCAGCCCCACAGATCATAAAAGTTTTTACTCGCTTATATTTTGCTCTTCAATACTGTGCATTAATCAGTATGGAAACAACATGAAAAATGTGGTTGCAAAATATTCCCTAATGTTGGACTAATTTAGCTGTTACTGAGTCAGTAATTCTTTTTGATTTCTGATATGAAATCAAACTTCCTTTTACTGAAAACATGGTGTGCTCATGACAACGGTCAAATTCTTCTTTAGGTGGAACACCATATTGTGGAATGACATGTGCAGAACTCTATGAAAAACTGCCTCAAGGGTACAGACTGGAAAAGCCTCTTAACTGTGATGATGAAGTGTAAGTGACTGCCTCAGCAAACAAAACAAAACAGAGTAACACAACATCTGCAATAGGAAATATATAACGTCTACAAGAAACTAATGAAACAAACACTTTTTTTTTCAGGAAAACAGAAAAACTACATTAAAAAAATGTTTTAAAAAGGGTGCACAATTCCAAATTAATTACTTAAGTCCTTTTGTACCCAGCATGTGCTGTTATTTGCCACAAACACTTTCCCAGGTTCTCTACTTCTCCCAGATACCCTGGTCTTTACACAACATGGCTGGGCTTTACCTCAAAGAGAGCTTTTTGACTATTACAGAGAAAAAGAAAATTATTTTCAGACAGCAACCAACTGTAGAAAATGTAACTCCAGCCATGTGTAAATCCTTTTTCCATTGAAAATTGGAATGAGCACAATCTTTCAATAAACATGAATTTGTAGCTTTAACCTATGTATCTAAACTATCAAATGTTGTGTTTGATTTTTAAAGGTATGACCTAATGAGACAGTGCTGGAGAGAGAAACCATACGAAAGACCATCATTTGCTCAGATACTGGTGTCACTGAACAGGATGTTAGAAGAACGGAAGGTAAGAATGAATCCCTAGGAAAAAATTAGGCCACGAATAATTTCAATATAGTTTAGGATTCTTGAAGTAACGCATCTTGTATCACACTCTTCCTATTTCGTTCCCAGACCTATGTGAATACTACCCTATATGAGAAGTTTACTTATGCAGGAATTGACTGCTCCGCTGAAGAAGCTGCTTAAGACAGGAGAAATCTTCATTCATCAATGTTGTATTGAAGAAAACCAAAACTCAACCTCCAGGAGCCCAAAATGTGATGTGCAGTGTAGAACTGTGTATAGCTTTAACTGTATATAATACAGTAATACTGTTTTACTACAGATATGTATGTGTATATCACACGGTAACCTCTGCCTCCACAGGCTGTAGAAGTGTATATACTGTTCAGAGTAGGAATAGACTGAATCAATGAAATCTGCTGTTTCATATGCAGGGTTTTCTTTTTCCTAGTCGTGTAGATATACTCTATACATACATATTGTAATGCATTAGGTATTGCCATGTTAGATATATTTTTATACTTTCCAAGAGCTGCTAATAGCAAAATGGGGATCTTCTAATGGTATTTCATAGACATTTCATTGTGATTAAAAATGCTAAGCTCAACGCGACAATGGGAGTTGCAATCAGATGTCAATCCAGTATGCTCACCAGGGATAATTATTAAGCAAGACTCCTATTTGAATGTAAAAGTGAGCTAGAAGAAATAATCTGTTCAACTATTGACACTTGTAACATATAAGGCATGTTATTGCTCTTTCATTGTCCAGTTTAACATTCAGTGCTTGCCTACATGTAAAACATGCATATATTTTGAAGTGTTTAATGCTATTATCCTGAAGCACAGGAATGAGGAACATACTATATATTGTAAAACACGTTTTTACAATTAGCCTGGATACACATAGGGCTTATTCAATTTGTATTTAATTTAATCATTTCACTGCATATAATTGTAAGTTACTACCTACTATATACAAACAGGGCTTACTTACTTTTGTTTACTTTGTCCCTTATGCAGTCTGTAGTGTGGTATGGCCTCTTAAAAATGCTGTACTGAAATGCTTCAAAACAACGGTATTTGGTCTGCCAGAAAGATCTTCTAGTCCTTAGGTTAAACAGAGGCAGGATTGTTCTGAGCCTCTGGTATCAAGTCAATCACATGGGATCTTGTGGACTTACCCTATTCAAACTTCATGTATCTGCTAGCCTCATGCTTTGCACATGTTCCCCTTATCCCCCCTGATCCTGATGCACCAGCTTGTAAGTGATCATCAGACCACAGTGACTTTCTACATGGGTGAATCAGGTCACCCTTCAAGACTCTGAGGAAGATGCTAAAGAGAGAAAAAGATTTTTCCTTCTGATTCTTAAATTGTGGGTAGGTATTTGGTTAGGTTACAAGGCAGGGATATCACAGCAAAGTATGGAGTAACATTACTGGCATACACCAGGCCGACCCAAATAGGAGAAGCACCAAGAGTCTTATTAAAAGGGGATAAGTCAATAAACAAGGATGCTGAGATCACCTGTGTGGCCTTGAGATAGGCAAAACTTGCACTGTAAGTACAGGTGCTACAATCTGAGTTTACAAAGAGTGCACAGACTCACTGGATCAAGGAACAACTCCAAAATGAAAAAGAGAAACAAATTCCACTATATTTTTCATAAAAGACTGCTTGGCTGCGCACTTTTGAAGCATGGACATTGCATTTTGCAGTCCAACCAGGCTCCTACAGGTCAGTGAGCTGAACAGGAACAGACCTTCATGGGTTCTTTCTATACTGTCAGGCAACATTAACTAACAACTGCTAGAACTGCTCCACCTTCTGAACAGAATTTTTCTTGGGTCCAAAACAGCTCATTGTCTCATACATCTCTAACAAATAGACACAACTGACTATTTTGATACTTGATGTAAACCCCTTCTTCTGTGGCAAACTTTTACTTGGACCAATATACCATCTAAGGAAAGAATCAGAGAGTCATTCATTAAACCAAAAGGTCTTAATACTGTCTGCATTTTAAGTGCTCAAGTCTCACTGTAAATTTAGCTGAAGATCGTTTAAGTATCCTTATAAATGTTTTTCATATCTTTAACATTGTGGCATGCATTAACTTTCTAACCTGCTGTAGTGAAATTAATTTTTTTAAATTACTATTTTAAAAAATACACAAAAGAATAACACCCATAACACAGCTTGAGATGTCTCTATTCAGTCCATACATCACAGAACTACAGCTATTAAAAGCATTCACCAGTTCTGTCAGTCTCAGATAGACTAACTGCTTCTATACTTGCAAGATGCACTGGGTATCCCAGGTTCGATAGCTAGATTTTACTGTCTGTTATCCAGTGCTGAAGAGACTGATTTATGGCAGTAGGTGGCATATAAAGGTTTTCAGCTTAACTGCTAGCAGGTTCTATGTTCTGCCTTCCACAGCACAATACATCAGATCCCATGTCCCCTTCTCGCCAAGTGCCTTATATTGCTGTCAAGAGCATTACACTACCAGTGCCAACAGTTTTCCATTACTCCAAACACCCCACATCCTAACATTCTTTATACACTTCCACCTATTTACATCTACCAATATCCATGCACAAGCTTAGAATATTGGCAGCTATTCCCCATGTTGTTTTTTGATATTGCAGCACCAGTTTTCCCATATTCTCTCACATCTAGCTATCAAGCTCATATTCAGTACAAGTTTTTGGCTAGGAAAGAAAAGAAGCATTTCAGACAAATGGAGATGGCCACACTTCAAGGAGTATGTGATGCAGAATGGCAAGTAACTGCTTACAGTCAAGCACTATCTATAGCTTAAAAAGAAATTATCAGACACCTGATCAGAGCAAGTGGAGCCTTTAAGAACAAAAAGGCAGAAGCAAAGCCTCCATACAACTTCTCCACTGAGAATTCTCCCTCTCCATCATCATCTTCCATTTAGTGCAACAGCTCTGACTGTTCAACAGTGTGAGTGCAGACAAAATAAAAAGTCCTTAATATGTCCAAGCAAAACTCAAAAGCTACAGCAAAACACAGTCTGCTTGGCAGGAAAGCTAAGAAATTATCTCAGAGCAGACATCGCTGGCTAGTGCAACATGAGGTTCACTAGATACCATCGTAAGGGCAGTGGCAACAAAAACTCCAAACAAGCACCTTTACCCTCATTAGACTGGCTGAAAGGTAAGGTATAACTACCCTTGTGGATGTCTGAATTCAGCTAATCCACTCAATGGCTACACTTCTCCCTCTGCTCAGTAACCCAAAAGGAAGAACACAGCTGGTCTTAAACGATAGGGGTATTTAATTCTTACTTCTCTGTGGACAGGCTGTGATTGGCACAACTTTAAAGTTAAACACAGCCAGCTGCTCTCCACTATCCAAAATATAATGGTCAGGCATTTGCTGAAACTAAAAACCAAAATGTTGACTATTACATACATCTCATCAAAACATAAATACCTGATGAAAGGAACTGAGGCAGATGGAATTAGCCTCTTTTCAGCGGTATCCAGTAACATGATGAGAAGCAATGGACATACACAGAAATCTAGGAAATTCTACTGAGGGTGGTCAAGCCATGGAACAGGATGTCCAGAGACATTGTAGAGTCTCCAGCCTTAGAGATACTCAAAACCTGACTGGACACTGCACAGGACTAGACTAGATGATCTCTCCAAGTGCCTTCCAATCCCAGCTATACTGTGGTTCTGTGAATTCTGCAAGATAGGGAAATGCAGAAAATAAGCAGAGGCCCAGCTAAAGAGCATAAGCATTTAAATTACAAGGCCATAATTCAGCTGTGGTCAAACACAAGTGTTCCCTCTTGCTGCTTCCTCCCTCCATGTGCTGGTATACAAAATTCCCTGCTCCCAACACACCATTTTTCCTCTCCCCAAGTCACATACTTATCAGCTGTTCCCACATGCAAGGGAACTGCTTGGACAGAGAAGAATACTGATTAAACAGTTGGAACAAAACAAGCCAAACTGCTCCATTCTGTAAGCAAAAATCCTCAAATCAAGCAAACCTAAGGTAATGTTTTCTTATAGTACTTCAGAGCTCTTTCACATATTCACTTAATAGTGCAATGTATGACACGGATGGCGAAATTATCACACTAGGAGCCAATAGTTTCAGCAAGTTCCTGTGTAAACTGTGGAGGTCAAATTAGATCACGTCAGTCTCATATCTCCAAAACATGAACTAAGTTTCCAGCTCCTGAAGATGCTGGGTCAGGTTTTGCAGTAGCTAAATCTATATAGTGTGCTAATTAGTGTACAGTACATCAGGATTAGCCTTAATAAGTTGGCAGATAACTGTGTAAGAAGAAACATGACACTCTTAAATGTCTATTTCTAGTAACATAAATCGTAGTCTATAACTTCCTCATGTGGTTTAACAAATGTATCATAGACAACCCGCAGCTTAGCATCCAGCACCGTCACTCTAGTAAGTTCCAAGCCATGGGTTGTATAATACTGAAGAAAAAAGTAAATTTAATGAGCATTTACACAGCAGTGTTTCCTTACATTATGTAAGTTGTACAGAAAGCAGAACTGGCTACCAACTCAACAGATCAAAATGATTTTGCTCACTGTATATTCAACAGTAAAGGTCTAGTCACATAGAGTCAGACTGAAGGTGTAGTCAAGTGGAGTCAAGAGTTCTGCAGATCTGAGACATGAGCGCCAAACTACTACAGCTAGGAAATTGTGTCATAAACAGCAATATCGTATTCTATTAACTGAACTAAACTTTTAGGTTGCTCATACTGTCTCACAGCCCGCAGCATATACACCATAGTTTCCATTAAAAGGTGGTGATTTAATTAATGTCTTCATGGAACCTTCCAGTTTCTCCCTTCTCCCATCATGAACATGAAGCTGCAAAGTTTCCAGTAGTATTTAAGTGCAAGTTTGCTAGATATATCTTACCCAAATGCCAGACAATTTGTTTCTCTACCAGACTCAGGAGCACATATATACTACTTCTTGTTGATATTTGCCTGTCAGACCATATCTGTTCATTACAGGCTTGAGTAGTACTTGGAGTGGTGTAAACAGTAAATTCAAGATCAAAGGCTTAAAACGATTGAGAGATTTATGGCTGTTTCAAACACATTTTCCTCCTGTCCTGAATAGATCTCAAAGTCATTGTTACGTTCAAGGAAGCCTCCATTATTCACAAGAAGATTTTTATTTTACATTTGCAAAAGCAAAACTTTTCCTTTCTACTACTAAAATAACATTTATTTTTGGTAGCTAATCAGCAGTGTTACACACCAGTGCTTTTACCTGGAGAAAACTGAAACTAACTGATAACACTGGCAAGTATAAGATAGAGTACATTTTAAAATCTGCTTACTGAGAAGTCCGAAATTTGCCTTAAAAAAAAAGTAATCGAATAAAAAACCCCAGCAACACATTGTGCAAGATAAGACCTGCTGCCTTAATTCAGAAGAGGAATTATAAAGATCTGTGAAACATTACAAACCTTGTCAATAGCTTCTTTCACTGTGCTAGGAATTTTGAAGCATTCTGCAAAAAAGAAAACCCTGATATATTGCTGTCTTGTCTTGACTGATACTTTGAATCCTGTTTCTCAAATGGAAGGCCTTTTCCGAGTAGAAACCTTAAAACAAACGAACAAAAAACCTCATAGTAATGTGGTCAATATGTAACAAATAGCCCAAAGAACTAAACCTAGTTCTTATACTCTTTCGACCATCCTCTGAGGAAAAAAATAAATAAATAAATAAATAAAGGAAATAAAAATCAAACATTGCTAAATAGCTATTCAGAAAACTGGAGTTGCACATGACAAGTTGCCAGAAAGAACCATCAGAAACAGTAGCTAGAGATGTTTTAGCTGGTTGAATAAAACCAAGTAGTCTTATGCTCAAAGTTATGTGAGGTATTAAAACTATTTTTTTAACCTTTTTTCTTTGAGAAAGTTCAGCCCCTCAGCCAGCAGTAGCAGTTCAGTTATGATTTTAAGTCACACTCTCCCTCTGGCCTTTATTTCAGGTAGCTCAGAATGTAAACTGAAGACCCAATGAACTAGACTGAAAAAAAAAAAGTTTGTTTTTAGGAATCTATAGCCTTTGTTAGACAATGTAACAGAGTTTTCACTTATCACAAGATGCTTATGTTGCAATAAGGCACAGAAGTTAAAACCATCACATTTGAAAACCTGGCAGGTGGGATCCTTTCCAGGTTGCTCGAAATTAAGTAATTTTGTAACGATAGACTAAAAGAGGGTGGTACCACAAGGCTCACCACCTCGCTGGGGGTTCGCCCTGCCCGGGCCCTGAGCTCCTCACTGCCCCGGCGGGATGGGGCAGGGACGGGAAGGGTGACAGTGCGCAAGGTGTGAGTTGGGATGAAGGCAGTGCAGCAGACAGAGGGAAGGGTGACAGTGCGCAAGGTGTGAGTTGGGATGAAGGCAGTGCAGCAGACAGAGGGAAGGGTGACAGTGCGCAAGGTGTGAGTTGGGATGAAGGCAGTGCAGCAGACAGAGCGCTCCAGCAAAGCGAAGTAAGGACTTCACGCACGGCTCTCCACCGGCAGGCAGATGCTCCCCCGCTTCCAGGAGCGCGGGGCTTCGCTGTGCCTGTTCCTTCAGATGCCTCCTCTCCCTCCTCCTTTCCCCAGCTTTCACTGGCAAGCTCAGCACCACGG